>JABMCL010001223.1:667500-685000 GCA_018857735.1 Alviniconcha marisindica | reverse complement strand
CTGCCATCTCCCTCCACCCCCCCCTCCACCCCCCCCCCCCCCCCCCCCCCCCCCCCCCCCACCCACGGTCCTGACGGGATACATGGAATTCTCTGCACTACCTTCACCGGCTTCACTGCAACACGCCTTTTCGCTGCTGTATGCAGGCAGGGGTTTTGCATCACTCTTGCTCAAAATGGCGGGTGACTGGTTCGTTTTCGATCCCCACCACACCCCCTCTCCCCCCCCCCTCTCTCTCCCTCTCCTTCCTTCCTCTCCCCTCCCCTCCCAGTGACAGCGAAACGTGCCGTGAAACTGATAGCAGATCAAACCGCACCCTGCGCATCGGCCCTGGAATTGCTCCGGGGTAGGATGATTTTTGTTTTGTTTCGTTTTTTTGTTCTTCCACTTTTTGTACAGAGAGAGAGAGAGGGTGGTGGTGGTAGGGGGAGACTGATGCAGAGAGAGACGGGGGGAGGGGGTGGGGGTGTGGGGTGGGAGGTGAGACTGAGAGGGGGTGAGGGTGGGAGAAAGAGAGTTAAATGGTTTATTTGATTGAGCAAGTGCTCCTGTCAGTCTACACAACACGGTACAGGAGAACAATGTACGGATCGGCATGGAAACGCATCCCCAGTCACACGAAACCAACTCGTCTGTAGAAAAACACACAACAACCATACAAATATTTCTTACGGAAAGAGGTGGGGAAATGTGGGAAGAAGGACCATTCACACAACGAGAGAGAGAGAGAGAGAGAGAGAGAGAGAGAGAGAGGAGAGAGAGAGAGAGAGAGTTGTATTTGTTGCTATAATTATGTGTCCTGCAATGTGTTTGATGGTGTGGTTGCATCTAATTTTAGTTTTTTTGTTCAGCGTCTTTAGTCTAGTTGTTTGTTCATACGTGCATTGCCTTGTAGTATATACCAATAGAAAAAGGACGTGCGCGCAAGGACATGCATGATTGTCTCTGTCATACAGTCTTAGCCTGTCTGTCTGTCTGTCAGTCTCTGTCTTTCTAGTCTCTCTCTCGCTCTCGCCATCACATGCTCCTAGACATTCTTTCACATAAATTCATGTAATGTTATATTTAGTGGGGGGTCTGGTGGTTGGGGGCAGGAGGGGGAGGGGAAGGAACTAATGAACTAGTGTGGAGCGAATTGTGAGAGCATGTTTTTGTTGTGCATGATGCTTCTTACGACTCGAGTTGGTTCCGATTGCATCGTCCTGATCCAGCAGACATTTTGTGTGTCGTGTCTTGTTCTTCACCCCATTACTTCCCAGCTGTTTTTTGTTTTTGTTTTCCTGTTGGAAATAGGCTTAACCTGCCTATAACTAAACTCAGTTAACCCGTGCTTACTTGCACAGTTACTTTGAACTGAAAAACAACAACAACAACCCCAAAACAACAACAACAACAACAACAACAAAACAACAACAAACAGAATTGCTTTAATTAATCGGAAACACACACACACACACACACACACACACACACACACACACACACACACACACACACCACACCGCACGCACGCACGCACGTACGTACGTACGCCCGCACGCCCGCACGCCCACACACACATAAACACACAAACAGAATTATATTGCTGTGAATAGCCTTGATGTTTGGAAGGCTGGGCGGTATGACCGAGTGAGACCGAATGTCACGTGGTGAATGAACCGCTACCGTTGTGCACTTTGCATCGGCAAATAACATGTCGCCGAACTGTGATTGACAAAACGCCATTAGCCATTTAGCACGCACAGACGCGACACACTACACTTTCGACCTCCAACAACTCAGTCGTTTTCTTTCTATCGCCCATGAACAGGTCCTCAGTCGTTTTCTTTCTATCGCCCATGAACAGGTCCTCAGTCGTTTTCTTTCTATCGCCCATGAACAGGTCCTCAGTCGTTTTCTTTCTATCGCCCATGAACAGGTCCTCAGTCGTTTTCTTTCTATCGCCCATGAACAGGTTACGTTACTTGGTAGGACATTTTGCGGTGAACTGTGTGTGTCACGTTTTTCAAGTGATGCAACGGATACTACACGATAGCTGCACTTTGTTCTGAAACAGTCGATTCACTGAATCAACGACAAAATTTACTCAACCTTGCAAGGGCAAAAACCACCCAACATAGTATCGATCAGGATGTTAACTGTCGCAGCTCTGTCAGTTTTGCATTGGCCGTTCTGAACACAACCAAAAATAGTCTGTCTGTCTCTCTTTATCTCTCTCTCTCTCTCTCAGTCAAAACCGACAAAAGTTTAAAAACACACACACACACACACAAAACACACACACACACACACACACACACACACACACACACACACACACACACACAAAAAAAAAAAACAACAACACAAAAACAACAACCGCTGAGTTCAATGGGACAACACAAAACATACGCAAATTTTCGGGCTAACCCCCTTTTTCAAAACAATGGGCTGACACTTAAGCAATGATAAATGACTAGTGCAAGTTGTCAGCTCATACTGTCTCGGTTGTTGTATCTGGCGTGTTTGAAAGTATTGAAGAATTATCCTTCCCCACTCTTCCTGATTCGCCCGCGCCCTTTGGGTGTGTATCTTGTTTTAGAACGCTAGCAGTCAACTTATGTTCACATTGTTCCCCCCCCCCCCCTCTCTCTCTCTCAATGTTTTGGTAAACTGTTCATCTTGTTGACGCTACCTGAAGAAAAATGAAAAAGAAAAAAAATGATAACGGTAAGTGGGCACTACCGCCGTTTACTCGGCATGGTAGTACTGTTAGCAGACGACAGGTCCGGGCATGCGCACTAGAGGCCTAATAAACAGCATCTTCCCAGTCTACACGTGTGGCCTCTGGATCATTGTATACGGTTGTCACAGTAAGTAGCTGTGACATTTATTGTCTAATCAACGACACGGAGAACTGATCTCGGTCTTTGCCGAAGCGATTGATTGTAGGGCAAATACAACTCCGAAATGTCACCCAGTAAATCTTCCAAAACACCAGTTTTGTCGAACATAATATTAGTGGATGGATCTTTCTCTCTCCTGATGACATATTAGTGTCATTGAAAAAGTAACTTATTTCCCAGATTTGTTTCTTAGATGAGATACAAACGCTGGCAGCGAAATCACCGGGTCCACCATAGGCACCATCTAAATGTCGTAAAAGAATATGTTCGGAAATCCAGGGGACAGCACTCGGTAAGAGCCTGTATATATGGAGGGCCATGCCTGCGGGTGTAGCGCAGAGTAGGCACGCTTTTGTTGGGGGTACAGTGAGCACGTGGGCAAGATGACGGATACCCGTAAACAAAAGGCAGAAAAAGCATCAGAAATGCCGATCAAACGCTCACTGCTCGCGGGGAACGTGCAGATCGGATAGTAGGTTCCCCCAGCTGGTAGTCTAGTATAAATTATAATAGGTCCATGCCTTAAGATCTCAAAGTGTCGCAGATCGGCTCTTCTCCGCTGCCATCTCCAAGCCAGTTTAGACATTAGCCCCTTAAATTGATGGAAGTTCGGTTATCCAGCATATATTGTTATTATTGTTATTACTCACCCCTAATTTTGGCGAAGATTAGATAATTAAGCCAGCCTTTGAACGAACTCCTACACGTGGTGGAAGTTCAATAAACTAGCCCGCGTATGAACTGCTGGAGGTAGAGTGCTTGTGGATTAGCCTACCCAGGAATTTACCGGTGAAGGCTGCGGAAAGTCTGGTAATCAGCCCATGCTTAGTTCCTCACCCCAGTAAACCATTCGGTGTCCAGTAGCTAAAGCTAAAGATTTTGCACAAGCCCTGTCAGCCGGCGTGGGAATAAGCCGGGAAAGTTAGATCGACTTTGCTACTGTCGCCAGGCGACTGTATTCTGCGACCCACAGTGGGATATTGCGGACGCAGAAGCTAACGCTGAGAACCCAGAGCCATTAAATGTTTTCCCTTTATAGCCTGGCGTAGGTCAGAATACAGAATATAGCCACGTATGCTTCGCCCACTGCAAGGAATTCCATGTCTTCCATGTCTTAATTCCTGCCGTCCAGGTCCATTCGTCGTAAGAAAACAACAACTGAAAATCTAAATCCTCTCCCCACTTTTCAACTGCGGTATACTATAGCTAACACATTTTACCGTCTGGGCCCGCGAACTAAAATAGGTCTGCCTGCTCATAGTCACGGATGTGAGCCGGTTTGGCCTAGCGGTAAGGCGTTAGGCTGGTAAGCGGAAGGACCTCGGTTCGATACCGCTTCGGCTCTCCTTTCTCTTCGAAAAGGTTGTGGTTTGTGGACACTGTTTTGTGAATTTGTCCATCACCTCCTACTGAAACATTAAATTGGCTCTCATCGCTGCCCATCTTAATGCAGGAATCATTCTGGTGGTGACACCGTAGCGATAGGTATATAATCTCCCTCTTCCCCCACCTCCATACCCCCCCCCCCACCCCTTCTCCCCGTCCCTAATAAGCCTTATGCTTTTTGTGGACGTTAAGCACCATGTTTACTTACTTACAGTCACGGGCGGTTAGGCAGGTTCCCGTCGTGAATGCCTACGGGATGGAACTGGGTTACCGATACATGTTATTGATAGATAGATGGATGGTTCATTGTACCAGCGAATTAGGCAAACTTGTGATTCAGTGACTTGTGTTTTGAACTGGTGTAAAAAAAAAAAGTTGGAACATGTGATTCGTCCCGAGGTGACCCAATGATGTCGACGGGACGTTAAAATCCAGAAACTAACTAACCAACAAATAGTTATAGCGGTTATTGTGTTCTGATAAAGTTCAATGTTGCTTCACGTCCACAGAGACCATAAGGACTTATTAGGGACGGGAAGCCTGGGACGGCCACCTCGACCTTCACACAGCTCCTGAGCTCTGCTCCGATCAAATCTTGTTTTTTGGCACCAGATATAACCGTCATGGCTGACTGGACGTTAAAAACTAATTTCCTTCCTTCCTTCCTTCCTTCCATGTTTTGTGCCGGTGTGAAAAGGTGAACGGTGTTGAGCGCGAGGACCTTGGCTTGTGCACGCTTTCCGAAACCAGAGATTGCAGTGTAGAAGTGGGGCAATTATTTCGTTCTTAGAGGAGTACAGAATACGGAAGATCTAAAAATGGACCGCGCGGTAATTCAGCACCGGAACCAGGACGCGTAGGAGTCGTTGCCCCTGATGGCGAAGACAGCTTGCACGATAACACAAATTTATGCCCTGTAAATTGCGTTACATGCAGCAACGTAGAGGTTGCGATTATGACTGTGTGATGCCGGTCCTGACAGTTTTTCTGAGGACCTGACAACACTGGGAACCCATGACACAGGAGTGAAGAGCTGTAAACATGGTGCTTAACGTCCACAGAAACCATAAGGCTTATTAGGGACGGGTGAGTGAAGAGCTGAACACAAGAGCTTATATATAGGTCTACGGAAGTTGAAAAGTAGATGTGTTTCTCCTGTCTTGTCTGAAAGTTGCTGTGAAATAAAATGATGGGCAGCCGAACACTGTCGTGAGAAAAACGGATACGCAAATGAAGAAGTAGTGTGCGTTTAATCTTTGTTGTCAAGATGATGATGATGATGATGATGATGGTTGCTTTTATATAGCGCTATTCTCCGCTCTCGAGCAGAATCACTGCGCTTTCATGTGATTCTACGTGAGTAACTAGCTTTGTATGCAGATGTATATAAAGATATGTAGCATACATTTAAAGAATTTGTCGCTGCCTACTGCCAGTGCGGGTTAGGCGCTCTAAGCAACAATTGTTATTATTATGGCTAGGTCCGCTTGACTTTTAACGAACTGTCATCCGTGAAGGTGTAGCAAGGGCGAGGTAAAATACGTCAAAACACAGGTAAACGTCTGGCAGGTTACTAGCACACGCACCACTAGTCTGTAGGAAGAGGACTTGGGGGGACATTTCTCTCACAGAAAACCTCTCAGGATTCCGAAAATGGACACACATACTGTGTTTCCGTGTTAAAATAAATAAGCGTTCTTTTGAACCTTTTTGTGTTTGGATCTCTCTGGACTCCTTGAGATCAAACCTCAAAACATGTTTTTCCAAAGCATTAGACGTGTCATGTTTCCGCAACGAGATGCTGTCTTCCTCTGCCTCAAGCGTCTGTTATCTGCTTAATTAATTCAGTTGTGTGTAAGTCAAGTTGTGTATGTAGTCACTGTACTCGTGTGTACGGGCGCATCTGTGTGTGTGTGTGTGTGTGTGTGTGTGTGTGTGTGTGTGTGGTGGTGCGTGCTGTGTGTGCGTGCGTGCGTGCGTGCGTGCGTGCGTGCGTGCGTGCGTGAGTGTGTGTGCGAGTGTGTGTGTGTGTGCGTGCGTGTGAGTGCGTGTGTGTGTGTGCGCGTGCGTAAGTGTGTGTGTGTGTGTGTGTGTGTGTGTGTGTGTGTGTGTGTGTGTGTGTGTGTGTGGTGGTCGCGTGCGTGTGTATGTGTGTGTGTGTGTGCGCGTGCGCATTTAGAATAATTTTTCCGGACAAGATTTTGCGCCGATCAATCGCTTTAATTATTCTTTATCATTACAGTTATTATTAAATGAAGGTGAATTGGCCAGCAAAGCAGAAATCATAACGACAGGCCCCTGGCAACATGCAAAGCACAGTAGTGTTCTAACCTACACCAGGCTTGAAACAACAAACCTTTGGTAAGTCTCTAGCTCTGCTATCAGCGGAGGCCACAGGTTCTGCGTGCGCGGGGCCCTGTTTAAGAGCGGCTCTCCTGAAACGAAATTCTCCATTGGACACTAAGAGAATGCTTCTCCTCCGTAAACCTACTTGTCAGAGTCTAATCATGGGAGGCAGTGAGGCCATCCCAAACGGTAGCCTATTGATGAAACTTGTCCGTCGGTCTTCATCGCTACATTCTGTCTGTGTGCTCCCAACTGGAAAATCCAGATTCTGCCTGTCCAGATGTTACTTCACAACTTTGGATGGAGTTCGTTATAGCGCCACCAGGTGCTTGGGTAATGCAGTGTGAGTCACACAAATGTACAGTATGACATTCCGTTCATCCCGTGTCAATCAGAAATGTGCTGTATGACATACTGAACGGCATCGCCATTCACTTGACACGCATTTTTGTTTTTGAAGTAGTTAGTTAGTTGGTGCTTTGATCTAGCCCAGTCAACCACAAATGGGTTATATCAGGGCTAGTTTTTAAAGTAAGTCTTAAAGTATATTATACAAAAAAAGAATGACCAAGCCAGTTTACATGAAAAAAAACTATGAGAGACAATGCGATGTACGGTACCTGTGTAGATTATGCCGTCTCTGTTCTGTCGAAGTAAGTAAGTAAATTGGTGTTTTACGCCCAGTCAACCAGTGCGGTTATATCAAACGATTGTTCTGTCAAAAGCTCCAATAAAATACTACATTGTGGTCGTACGTCATTGAATTTTGTGACGTCATTTCGGCCCATCCATTCACACAGAGACTCAAAATGGAGCATATTAGCAAGCATTGCTGACGCTTTCAGGGTTTCGCTCGACTAACAATTCTACAGTTTTACAGTTGGTGTCACCAGGGTATCCACATATAGAAACGTAGAGTAGTACTGGCTGAATAAACACACACACACACATACACACACACACACACACACACACACACACACACACACACACAACACACACACACACACACGAACAAACTCGCACACACGCACACGCACGCACGCGCCTCTCACATACACACACACATACACACACACACACGCGGCACACACATATGCACCCCCCCCCCCCCCCCCCCCCCCCACACACACACACACCGCGCACGCACACACACACACACCACCACACACACACAACCACACACACACACACACACAACGCACACACACACACACACACACACACACGCACCACGCACGCACGCACGCAGCACCGCACGCCGCACGCACGCACGCACGCACACTTGCCGCAGCACACCCAACACCCAACTCTATCTGTAGTCTATTTCTGTCTGCTGTTTCCCCTATTTTTTTCTTCTCTGTCTCGCACTGTTTTCTGCTCTCGTTGCGTCCGCATCCCTCCTCCCTTGCTGTGGCCGTTGTGGTTGCCTGATTTATCTGTGGACCCCACCCACCCTCCGCCCCCCACCTCCACCCGGCCCTGTCCAAGAGCACAGTCAGCCGCCAAGAGTCTCCAATGGAGCGTGAGAGCGCACACAATGCGTCAACATGAAGTCTGTCCCGCCGCCTGCATGTGTGGTGTGGTGGTGTGGTGGGTGGTGTGTGTGTGTGTGTGTGTGTGTGTGTGTGTGTGTGTGTGTGTGTGTGTGTGTGTGTGTGTGTGTGAGAGAGAGAGAGAGAGAGAGAGAGAGAGAGAGAGAGAGGAGAGAGAGAGAGAGAGAGAGAGAATAATACTTTATTACACAAGGATAATGATTTAAGCTCAGGTTGTTGTTGTTTTACAAATCTATCCCTGAGAGAGAGAGAGAGAGAGAGAGAGAGAGAGAGAGAGAGAGAGAGAGAGAGAGAGAGAGAGAGAGAATAATACTTTATTACACGAGGATAATGATTTCAGCTCAAGTTTGTTTGTTTTTTACAAATCTATCCCTGAGAGAGAGAGAGAGAGAGAGAGAGAGAGAGAGAGAGAGAGAGAGAGAGAGAGTAAATACTTATTACACGAGGATAAAGATTTAAGCACAAGTTGGCTTTTTTACAAATCTGTCCCTGAGAGAGAGAGAGAGAGAGAGAGAGAGAGAGAGAGAGAGAGAGGAGAGAGAGAGAGAGAATAATACTTTATTACACAAGGATAATGATTTAAGCTCAAGTTTGTTTGTTTTGTTTTTACAAATCTGTCCCTGAGAGAGAGAGAGAGAGAGAGAGAGAGAGAGAGAGAGAGGAGAGAGAGGAGAGAGAGAGAGAGACAGAAGAGAGAGAGAGAGAGAATAATACTTTAATACACGAGGATAAAGATTTAAGCACAAGTGGTTTTTTTACAAATCTGTCCCTGAGAGAAGAGAGAGAGAGAGAGAGAGAGAGAGAGAAGAGAGAGAGAGAGAGAGAGAGAAAATAATAACTTTATTACACAAGGATAATGATTTAAGCACAATTTTGTTTTGTTTTTACAAATCTGTCCCTGAGAGAGAGAGAGAAGAGAGAGAGAGAGAGAGAGAGAGAGAGAGAGAGAGAGAGAGAGAGAGAGACAGACAGACAGACAGACAGACAGACAGACAGACAGACAGACAGACAGACAGACAGAGCGAGAGAGAGAGAGAGAGAGAGAGAGAGAGAGAGAGAGAGAGCAATACTTTATTACACAAGGATAATGATTTAAGCTCAAGTTGGCTTTTTTACAAATCTGTCCCTGAGAGGAATTGATTGATTGATTGACTGAACTTTATTTCTCAACGGTGAAGATATTAGCACAAAGGCCGACTCACATATCTGCCGTTGCTACAGTACTACTAATAACCAAGACATTCACAGTTAAATATTATTACAGAAGGCTATAGACAAATACAGCATCAGTAAAAATAAAAACAACAATAGAATAATAATAATAATAACAACAACAACACATATAAAACCAGACAGCGATTGCAACGGACATGAAAAAAATTGCAGTAAAAAACAACTGGAGCAAAAAAGTCGAGAGAGAGAGAGAGAGAGAGAGAGAGAGAGAGAGAGAGAGAGAGAGAGAGAGAGAGGACTATAGTGCGTGTTTTTTTGCCGGTTTCATGAAGGGTTTGTGGCAGACATACGTATTCACGACATTCCTCCCCACTCACCCGCTCACCTCTCCTTTCGCACTGGCGTCAGTGAATGCCGGCAAGTGTATATATTATGGTCTTGTTCCGTCCGTTCCCTTCAGTTCCGCCCCACACAGTGGTTATATCCACCCTCCCGGGCAAGCCCGCATGCGCTTTGCCCTTCTTCTTTTAATGTTACTTTACGTCGCCATCTCCCTCTTCCTCCCCACCTCCATACCCCCTTCCCCCCCCCCCTCCCGTCCCTAATAAGCCTTATGGTTTCTGTGGGCGTTAAGCACCGTGTTTACTTACTTAGTCCACAGAGTCCATGAAGACTGTCAGGGACTGTGAGCCCAGGACGTCCACTTCGACTCTCGCACAGCTCCCGAGCTCTGAAGAAAAAAAGGACTTCGCCCTGGTTTCTTTTTTTTCTTCTGTCGCCACGATCTAACCGTCATGGTTGACTGAGCGTTAAAAACCGGTTTCCTTTTTTCTCTCTCCATTTTTTCTTCTCCTCCTCTCTCTAAAGTATTCCAGGTGCCGCCTTTCAAACCCCTTGCATGCGGCAGCGGGTAGTGAAGGCATGTGTGAAGGCGTGCGGCAGTGGCTGTTGGCTCAGCAATGACTTCGCGGGGACAGTTTGGTTGGCTGGTTGAGTGTTGCTTTACGTTCACAGAAACCGTAGGCTTATTAGGGACGGGGGGGGGGGGGGGGGGGGGGGGGGGCGCGAGGACGTCCACCTCGACTTTCACACAGCTCCTGAGCTTTGCGGGAGCAGTAAGTAAGTAAACATGGTGCTTAACGTCCACAGAAACCATAAGGCTTATTAGGAACGGGGAGGAGGGGGTATGGAGGTGGGGGGAAGAGGGAGATTATATGCCTATCGCTACACTGTCACCACCAGAATGACCCCTGCATTAAGGTGGGCAGCGATGAGAGCCATTTTAATGTTTCATTAATTGTGAGGGACAAAGTCACATTAAGACAGTGTCCACAGACTACAGCTTTTAAAGAGAAAGGAGAGCCGAAGCGGATTCGAACCGAGGTCCCTCTGCTGACCAGCCTAACGCCTTACCGCTGGGCCAAACCGGCTCACAGCGGGGACAGGCTCAGATGTGGAAAATTATAGTTAGCGCCGGCATCTTCTTACCGTTGCGAAATGGCCGCTTTGGGATCCCGCCTCCTCCCCAGAGTTTTGGTTGTTGGTGGACAGTGGCACGTCTGTCCAGCGCGTGGGTCGTTGGTGGACAGTGGCATGTCTGTCCAGCGCGTGGATCGTTGGTGGACAGTGGCACGTCTGTCCAGCGTGTGGATCGTTGGTGGACAGTGGCACGTCTGTCGAGCGCGTGGGTCGTTGGTGGACAGTGGCACGTCTGTTCAGCGTGTGGGTCGTTGGTGGACAGTGGCACGTCTGTCCAGCGCGTGGGTCGTTGGTGGACAGTGGCACGTCTGTTCAGCGTGTGGGTCGTTGGTGGACAGTGGCACGTCTGTCGCGCGTGTGGGTCGTTGGCGGACAAAGTGGCACGTCTGTCCAGCGTGTGGGTCGTTGGTGGACAGTGGCATGTCTGTCCGCGTGTGGGTCGTTGGTGGAAAGACCAGTCTGTCAGCAGTCTGTTCGGCTGTACCAGCCTGCATAATTATACGTCTTCGCGTCTCTGCCGCAGTTTCTTGTACCAATTAAGCCAGCCTCAGCTCCCTTTCTTGCCGTGGCCTGACTGTTCGCTGTCAGTAATTCTACGCTATGACGCAATCAACTGTTGCAGAGACTGGGGAAAAACCACGGTAGGCCAGAAGTCGATGATTGAAGTGTTTCAGTGTGTATGTGCGCGCGTCAAATCAAATCAATGTTTTATGTCTGTTCACAGCGTTTGCCAGTGTGTGTGCGTGCGTGCGTGGTTTTGTCATGGACTACGTTCTGTTTCATGAGTTACATGTGTGTGTGTGTGTGTGTGTGTGTGTGTGTGTGTGTGTGTGTGTGTGTGTGTGTGTGTGTGAGAGAGAGAGAGAGAGAGAGAAAAGAGGAGAGAGAGAGAGTGTGTGTGTGGGGTGGGTGGGGTGTGTGGGGGGGTGTGGGGGTGGGTGGGGGGGTTGGAGGGGGGTGCGTGCGTGTGTGTGTGTGTGTGTGTGTGTGTGTGTGTGTGTGTGTGTGTGTTGTGTGTGTGTGCGTGCGTGTGTGTGTGTGTGGGGGGGGGGTGCGTGTGTGTGTATGTGTGTGTGTGTTTGTTACCGCTATTACTGCCACTACTACTACTACTACTACTACTACTACTACTACTACTACTACTACTACTACTACTGTCTCTGTTACTTCTGGTACAGCAGCTGCATCATTTTCCCTCTGTGTGCGAGTCCCTCAAGAATCTCGACAAGCTTCACCAAGCCCCGTGTTACTTGTAACAACGAAAGTACACAGCGTCACGAACACTTTACCGTGCACACAACCCCAAAGTGCTAAACAAGAGGCAGCAGGCGGCTGCATAAAGCTGCAAGGGAAAAGAGATGAAGGGGGTATCGGGTGGGGCGGGGTGGGGTGGGGTGGGGTGGGGAGGGGAGGGGAGTAATTGTTTCAACAGAGATCGTTTTGAAAGGGGCGGGTTTTCAGGTGAGAAGTAGACGTTGCTGGCTTTATGTACGATCATTACTGAACCAGAACGCTTAGTCAACCAGGAGAATCATTATCATAAGGCGGAACTCAGTTCATGATATTACAAACAAGTCGGATTCAATGTTGGCGCTCACCAGTCTGCATGCTTGTTGAACGAAGGATCGGAGGGGAACAAAGACTGAGAGAGAGAGAGAGAGAGAGAGAGAGAGAGAGAGAGAGAGAGAGAGAGAGAGAGAGAGAGAGAGAGAGAACTCGAACTCGAAAACTTATTTTACAAGGATTGGAGAGAGAGAAGAGAGAGGAGAGGAAGAGAGAGAGAGAGAGAGAGAGAGAGAGAGAGAGAGAGAGAGAGAGAGAAGAAGAAGAAGAAAGAAGAAGACAAGAAGAAGAAGAAGAAAGAAAAGGAAGGAAGGAGACAGAACTTGAATTAGTTGGAAGGACAAAAATGAGAAAGACGGGGTTCCAGGCATCATACGACACGCGCGCAGCTAGCAAGGCTGTGGACACCGTGACCTGACCTAGGTCCAGGCAAGAAACACGTTGATAGCTATGCAATCGACACAGAGGGGACTTTGATTCCGTGTCCTCAGTAGGCCACTAGGCTTGTCTCAGTGCAGGTTTGCGATCACAACGTGTAGCTGTGTTGAGAGAACACACGCGATCCTCCGCGCACCATACTGATACGTACGCTTTTAATAAATATGCCTCCTATAACGATTTCTTTTTTGTTTGTTTGGAAGGGGTGTGTGTGGGGTGTGTGTGTGGGGGTGAGGTGGGGGGGGGGGGGGGGGAGGTTATACTGAAATCGTGTCCGTCTGTCTGTCTGTCTGTGTGAAATATATCTTCGGAGCTGCTTAATCTTTCGTAGCCAAACTTAGCATGGTGGTGCGACATCGTGAGGCAGAGTGTCATGTGACTCCCCCCACAAAAAAAGCAAAAAGAAAAGAAAAAAAGAAAAGCGGGTGGGGTGGGGTGTTGCTATCTTCAAGGTTGATGTCACCGTGAGGGCTTATATATAATCCTTTGCAGCCAGACTTAGTTTCTTGGGAGATCGTCATAAGCCATAACGTCCATTGAAAGTATTGGATTGGTATGTTGAAGGTCATGGTACAGTTAAAACTCATATAATAAAAAAAAAACATCTATCATATCTTTTTAACTTCTGATCCTTTTATTACCGAACTTTGATGTGGATCAAGGCCATCATCATAGGCTGAAGTGTCTTGTGAAAAAGAAATTGCTTTACTATCTTCATGGTCAAGATATCTGCGAAGATACGAAATTTCATTGAATATCTGGACGAAGCCATCTGAACTGTTTAACCCTTTATAGCCAAGCCTAGTACAGTGATGAGCCTATGCCTCGCGAAAAGATTGTTTTGTTGTCTTCAAAGTCAAGGTCAGAATAAGAACTTACCATTATTATCAAAATACGATCGTTTGTTCCTAAACTTAAGAGCTGCTAATCCTTTGGCAACCAAACTTAGTTTGATGGTACATAATCTTGTGGACAGATTGGATTGCTGTGCACAAGGTCAAGTTCGAAGTGATGGTTCAAAACTTCATTGATTGTTTGTCAATCCTATATTTCCTGTACCACCTGACATCCTTGCAAACAAATTGGGTGTTCGGGTATACTGTTATTACTCGTAAGCAGATCTAGTGACAAACACGGCAGGCACCGTTCAGAGTACATTGACAGTATCAGCGACGTACGGTGTCTAGGTATTCAACAGGGGGTATTTTAAATGCTGCGCAAGGTGAAAGGGCCGGATTTTTATTACAGGTTCAGGCCGCTGCTAATCCATGTTTTCCCTGTTCTTCCTTTCTCTTCTCTGTATGACATTGATGGACTGTTAGAATGTTGACCCATGTCATACGAAAAAGCCGCAATATTTGTCAATGGTCTGTGCTTTAATGGCGACGGTTAAAAAGAAAAAAGACAACAAAAAAACAAAAACAAAAAGACTGATGAGCTCCCACAAAGCAAAACGGGTCTGGATGGCGGTCAGGAAACCGTCGGACGTTTCCAGTTTAGCTACTTTCGCTACAGTGTTTCCCTTATGATATTCGTCGTCGTTTTTAGGCAGTTTTCACGGGGTAGAGTCATGCAATCGCTTACAGCAAAGAGCTGGCCTACATAGTCGATCAGGTTGGTTTTCTGAAACGGATAGCATTCACCCCTTCACCCCCCCCCCCCCCCCCCTCCTCTACCCCCCCCCCCCCCCCCCCCACTCTCTGTGTCCTACTAGGATGAGTCTGCATATTTGACAGAATGTTAAAACCAACCGACTCTCTATCTCTCTCGCTCTGTGTGTGTGTGTGTGTGTGTGTGTGTGTGTGTGTGTGTGTGTGTGTGTGTGTGTGTGTGTGTGTGTGTGTGCGTGTGTGTGTGTGTGTGTGTGTGTGTGTGTGTGTGTGTGTGTGTGTGTTTTGTGTGTTTGTGTGTACTAGTTCTGCCAGGACGAGTGCTACCTCCGGTACAAACATGTCCGCTCCAAAAGTATTATCATCAGTGTTCTGGTCCTTCGACGTTTGTAGATTGGTATAAAGCATAGGCATGCCAGTCTACTCTTTTCTGGTCGGAAAGGTTTTGCTGTGCATGTATCACAGAAGACAGGGACAGACAGGTCCTAATGCGAATCAGAGTGCAGCTCGTGTCGAGGTAGACAGGACCTGGTGTGAGTACAACTTGTGGTATGGTGTGAGAGTGCAGCTTATATCATAGTGTGAGAGTGCAGCTTGTGTCGATGTAGACAGGACCTAGCGTGAGTGCAGCTTGTGTCATGGTGTGTGAGTGCAGCTTGGGTCATGGTGTGAGAGTGCAGCTTATAGTGTGAGAGTGCAGCTTGTGTCGATGTAGACAGGACCTAGCGTGAGTGCAGCTTGTGTCATGGTGTGTGAGTGCAGCTTGGGTCATGGTGTGTGAGTGCAACTTGTGTCATGGTGTGAGAGTGCAACTTGTGTCATGGTGTGAGATTGCAGTATGTGTTCATGTAGACAGGGCCTAGTGTGAGAGTTCAGCTCATGGCGATGTAGACAGGACCTGGTGTGAGAGTTCAGCTCATGTCGATATAGACAGGACCTGGTGTGTGAGTGCAACTGGTGTTATGGTGTGAGAGTGCAGCTCATGACGATGTAGACAGGGCCTGGTGTTAGAGTTCAGTTTGTTTCGATATAGACATGGCCTTGTGTGAGATTTCATTTTGTGTCGATATAGACAGGGCCTGGTGTGAGAGTTCAGTTTGTGTCGATATAGACAGGGCCTGGTGTGAGAATTCAGTCTGTGTCGATATAGACAGGGCCTGGTGTGAGAATTCAGTCTGTGTCGATATAGATAGGGCCTGGTGTGAGAGTTCAGTTTGTGTCGATATAGACAGGGCCTGGTGTGAGAGTTCAGTCTGTGTCGATATAGACAGGGCCTGGTGTGAGTGCAGCTCATGTCGATGTAGACAGGTCCTGATGTGAGTGCAGCTTGTGTCATGGTGTGTGAGTGCAACTTGTGACATGGTGTGAGGGTGCAGTATGTTTTCATGAAGACAGGAACCAGTTACTGTTACTAATTTTGGGTTTTCTATTAGTGTATACATATGGAGAGAAAGGGGGTCTAAGAGTGTGTATGTGCGTGTGTTTCATGACTTAGAATTATTGAGATATGTTCTTCGTTGTGCGATCGAACGACAGCTTAATTTCCCGCTGGGATGAATCAAGTGTATGTGCGTGTGTTTCATGACTTAGAATTATTATGTTCTTCGTTGTGCGATCGAACGACAGCTTTAATTTCCCGCTGGGATGAATCAGGTGTATGTGCGTGTGTTTCATAACTTAGAATTATTATGTTCTTCGTTGTGCGATCGAACGACAGCTTTAATTTCCCGCTGGGATGAATCAAGTATATTGTTGTTGTTGTTGAGAGTTAGCAGCATGTCTTCATGTATACAGGCGCTGGTGTGAGAGTGCACCGCAGCGTGTCATGGTGGACAGGAGCCGACGAAAGAATGCAGTGCAGCTTGTGTCGTTGTGGACAACGACATCCCATAGAGTGTGTAAGAGCGCAGTTGCTTTTTTTTTGTGTGTCGTTGTAGACAGGACGCGGTGTGGGAGTGCAGCCTACTGCTGTATGCACCACGCTGTTCAGCCTGCTCTAACTGAAGAGTTCATCTCGGGCCATGGGTCGCCATGACCTACCCCCTCGCTGTCTCGGCGAGCCCAAACCCTGCGGGACCGTTTGCCTCGTTTTCCGACCTCCGACACCGGGGTCGAGTTTTCTTCTGAGAGATTTGATGGCCGATCGTTTTGACATTTTTGCATTAAATGATTGTTGCGAGAGTTATTTCATGAATGTTTGTGATCCCCGACACTATTCTTTTGTGGTTTGCATGTGATCGTAACTTCAGCTTTGTGTGTTTGGTTCTGACTGTTGTTTGTAGGTGTGTGGGTGGGTGGGTGGTGGGAGTGGGCGGGGGTACAGTTATTTGGTCGGAACGTTTAGTGGTCGTGAGTTGTTTGAGAAAGATCAGTGATGTTTGGTTGATTTGTTTCTTTTTGTTTTCAATTTTCAACGTCATGATCATCATCGCTGTCACTTTGTTGTTGTTGTTGTTGTTGTTGTTGTTGTTGTTGTTGTTGTTGTTGTTGTTGTTGTTGTTGTTGTTCTTCTTCTTCTTCTTCTTCTTCTTCTTCTTCTTCTTCTTCTTCTGCTGGGATGACCTAGATCGGATTGAAGGGACGTGAATGTCCATGAACCTTGTGCCCCCCCCCCCCCCCCTCCTTTGTTTTTAGTCTGGCAGTGTAACTGGGCATTAGTGTGATAAGAACAATTAAGCCACCTCTTGTAGCACCTACTGCTTTTCACCATCCTCGCCTTCTGTATACCTTTTTCTGCACAGCCCCCCACTGACTCGATTTCAACGCGCTTGCGCATGGCGCGTAACGTTGCATGTTGCAATCGATCTCTTCTTACTGGAAGCCTACTTACACAGTGGGGGGTGAGCACGCAGAGATACGTCACTGGGGACACAGTGGAGTGTGAGCACGCAGAGATACGTCACTAGGGACAGAGTGGAGGGTGAGCACGCAGAGATACGTCACTAGGGACAGAGTGGAGGGTGAGCACGCAGAGATACGTCATTAGGGACAGAGTGGAGGGTGAGCACGCAGAGATACGTCACTAGGGTACAGAGTGGAGGGTGAGCACGCAGAGATACGTCAC
>JABMCL010001223.1:660000-662500 GCA_018857735.1 Alviniconcha marisindica | reverse complement strand
CTCTCTGCACTGCGCTGTCTACAGAGACTGCACACTTTTTTTATTCACTCACAGGGGCCAGGCAGAGGTGAGAGATAAAAAAGGAGCTACGGAAAAAAACCGAAAAAAACACACCCGGGGCGAGGCAAAAAAAAAAAAAAAAAAAAAAGGGGGGAAAAAAGGGGGGGTCTTTGCGCTCATATGCCCTGCATGTCGAAGTTGTTGAAGAAGGCTGGTGTTTTTATTGCTGCCTTTGCCGCTATGACGGGGAGTCCCGCGTTTCCTTCTTCAGGTAAAAACGATTCCACTAACCTTGTTTCGTTTATTTTTTTTCAGTGTGCTCTCGTTTGGTCGATCGCGCGAGTAGAATGTTGTGGTGTGCTTTTTTTCTTTTTCGTTTTTCCTGCAGCTATTTTTAGGAGCAGACGTGTGTACTCGCTCCGACTTTTCCGGAGTTTGATAGTAGTAGTAGTGGTAGTAGTAGCAGCGGACGCTCCAGTCATTCGTTGTGTACGACCGACCGACAGTGCCTTCCTTGATGGGCTGTTTTTTTTTTAAAGCGCTCCACACTCTTGTCAGTTGAGCGCGGAGCCTAGCGTTTGCGGGGGTGGCGCTCTTCAATTTCATTCCACTACAGTTGCCATTTTTGTCAGCGCGAGGCGCCCGGCCCTGCGGTCTACACGAGCACGTACCCAGACGGCGTTCCGTTGTCTGCTGTGCACCCTGCTGGCCGTTTTTACCCAGAATATACACACACGCTTGCGTAGCTGCAACCGCAGCGAACAACTTTCAGTGAGATTCTGTTAATTAACATCATGCCAGCTAGTGAATGACTCGAAAGTGCTGGAGAAATCCCGGCCGTCGTGACCACAAAATAACGTGGCGGCTAAAAGTTATGTCCGGTACAGTAGTGGTGGCGCCTGTTTTGTCAGTCCTCCCCAGCGATATTATTGTGCTGACTGTCACTGACATGTTATAGTCTCTCTGTCAGTGACATGTTATAGTCTCTCAGACTGACAGTGAACTCGCGGCTTGCCGCTACAGAACGTAGAGTTCCCTTTTGTGCTCGGAAGTCTGTCCGTTTCTCGGGGTTTTACTCTTTCCCTGTCTTTGTGTCCATGCGTTCTTCAAAGTCTGTAAGCGTGTCAATGCCAGGGCCTAGCTGTCTGCTTCGCTGTACCTGTGTACCTGTTAGTGTACCAGGGTCCGTCAGGGCAGCGTTAGGGTCTGTGTCAGGGTGTATGTTGGGGCAGTTACAGGGTCTGTCTGTCACAGTGTCAGGGCAGTGTTAGGGTCTGTCTGTGTCAGGGTGTAGGCTATGTTGGGAAAGTGTCTGTCAGGGCAGTGTCAGGGCCTGTGACTGAGTGTCAGGGCGGCCTGTCAGTGTCAGAGCCTGTGTGTCAAGGCAGTGCCAGGGCCTGTCAGTGTCAGGGCAGCCTGTCAGTGTCATGACATACCTGTTCCGGGGCAGTGTCATGGTCTAGCTGTCTCTGTCAGGGCTTGTCTGTGTCATGGCAGGGCCTTTCTGTGTCAAGAGTGTTCCTGTGTCAGGTTGTGCGCCGTGTCAAGGTCTTTTTGTGTCATGGTCTCTGCCTTGTTAGAGCTTGTGTCATGTCTATGTTTTGTCGTGTCAGGATGTATGCCATGTCGGGGTCTTTCAGTCTTGGAATCTGTAGCATCTAGTGTCAGGGCTGTGCAATTTCAGGCTTCTGTTTCTATTCGAGGTATTTGTGTCAGGGTCTGTTTGCGACATGTCAGGTCTTTCTGTGTCAGGATGCGTGCCATGTAAATGTAACTTTATTTCAGGTTCTGTGCATTGTCAATTTCAGGGTCGTATTTCTATTCGAGGTATTTGTGTCAGGGTCTGTTTGCGACAGAGTCTGCGTCATGTCAGGTCTTTCTGTGTCAGGATGCGTGCCATGTAAATGTAACTTTATTTCAAGATCTGTGCCATGTCAATGTCAGGGTCGTATTTCTATTCGAGGTCTTTGTGTCAGGGTCAATGTCATGTCAGGTCTTTCTGTGTCAGGATGCGTGCCATGTAAATGTAACTTTATTTCAAGATCTGTGCCATGTCAATGTCAGGGTCGTATTTCTATTCGAGGTCTTTGTGTCAGGGTCAATGTCATTTTGTGTCAGTGAGGGTTCTTCCAGTCTGTGTCATGCCAGGGTGTGTGTGTCAGGGTCTGTATCAGGTCACGGCCTTTCAGTGTCAGGGTATGTGCCATATCGGGGTGTGTGTGTGTCAGGGCCTGTATCAGGTCACGGCCTTTCAGTGTCAGGGTATGTGCCATATCGGGGTGTGTGTGTGTCAGGGCCTGTATCAGGACACGGCCTTTCATGTCAGGGTATGTGCCATATCGGGGTGTGTGTGTGTCAGGGCCTGTATCAGGACACGGCCTTTCAGTGTCAGGGTATGTGCCATATCGGGGTGTGTGTAGCCTGTATCAGGTCACGGCCTTTCATGTCAGGGTATGTGCCATATGGGGTGTGTGTGTGTCAGGGCCGTATCAGGTCACGG
>JABMCL010001223.1:630000-657500 GCA_018857735.1 Alviniconcha marisindica | reverse complement strand
CACACACACACAACACACACACACACACACACACACACACACACACACACACCACACTCACGCCAGCGTACATGCACGCACGCACACACACATGAAATATGCACAGGCGCATCCGCACACATACACACACACACACACACAAACGTACACGCACACACACACACACACACACACACACACACACACACACACACACACACACACACACACACACACACACCACGCGCGCACACACACAAACACACACACACACTCACACTATCTCTCTCTCGCACAACCAACAGACCATGGAGTTAATTAGCGCTCGAAAGACTAACACGAACAACAACAAAGACCGAAGTGCCCACGGTTACGATCACCTGGCATGCGAGTAAATACAAGGTACATATAAACTCTGTGAGGGAGAGAATGCACATTCTCTCCCTGAGAGAGAGAGAGGGGGGGGGGGGGTATGTGTAGTGTTTGTGAACCCTATGACATATATACACAGGCGCATCCGCACACACACAACATAGACACACACGCCGCGCGCGCGCACACACACACACACACCACACACACACACACACACACACACACACACACACACACACACACACACAGAGCGTAATCTTCTTTTGCTGGCCGTTGTGGGGAAACTGCAACGGTGGCCAATATTATTAATGACTATAAAGAAGGCCGAGTGAACTGTTGTGCAGGTAAACCCCATTACACCTGTGACAGATGCGGCCTGGTCAGAACAATCACATTTGCTGTCCCACGATCAGCGAGTCGAAGGTTACGTTGCGAGCAGGTTTTTGCGCGCAACCGGCCAACCCGAGCCACACGGACAATCAGGCGGACACTGTGTGATTTATCAATGTGACGGCAGACACAGCGATGATCAGCTCACAGTTCCTTCTTTGTGATAGACGGACAACAGCCACACCCAGTTCATGTTGTGTGGTTCATAGTGGTTTCATGTTGTGTTGTGTGGTTCATAGTCACACTGTTACAGTTCATGCTGTGCGGTTGGTAGATGCTTCACACCGTTACATTTCATGTTGTGCTGTTAGTAGGTAGTTTCGCACCGTTATGTGTGGTTCATAGTTTAGGTAGGTACTTCACACTGCGTGGCCGGAAAATACTTCACACCATTACAGTTCGTGATGTGTGCTTGGTAGATCTTCACGCTGTTACAACATGCTGTGTGGTTGGTAGATCATCACACCGTTATAGTCCATGCTGTATGGTTGGTAAATCTTCACACCGTTACAGTTCATGCTGTGTTGTTGGTAAGCACTTCACACTGTGTGGTTGGAAGATACTTCACACCATTACAGTTCGTGATGTGTGCTTGGTAGATACTTTACACCGTTGTAGTTCACACCGTTGTGTGTGGTTCATAGTTGAATAGTCAACTCTTGCAGTCACACTCATAGACAGTACACCGATATTCACACCGATACAGTACGTGCTGTGTGGCTTACTGACGCTACATTGATAGTCACACCGATACAATTCATTCTATGTGACTTATTGACGCTACATTGATAGTCACACCGATACAATTCATTCTGTGTGGCTTGTTGACGCCACACTGATAGTCACACCGATACACATCATTCTGTGTGACTTATTGACGCTACACTGATTGTCACACCGATACAATTCAGTCTGTGTGACGTATTGACTCTACATTGATAGTCACACCGATACTATTTATTCTGTGACTTATTGACACTGTGTGTTCATGCTGTGTGGCCGATAGTGACACCGATACAGTTCGTGCTGTGTGGCCGATAGTGACACCGATACAGTTCATGCTGTGTGGCCGATAGTGACACCGATACAGTTCATGCTGTGTGGCCGATAGTGACACCGATACAGTTCTGTGTGGCCGATAGTCACACCGATACAGTTCATGCTGTGGCCGTATAGTCACACCGATACAGTTCATGATGTGTGGCCGTTAGTCACACCGATACAGTTCATGCTGTGTGGCTTATTGACAGCAGTGACACCGATACAGTTCATGCTGTGTGGCCGATAGTGACACCGATACAGTTCATGCTGTGTGGCCGATAGTACACCGTACAGTCATGCTGTGGTTATACACCGTACAGTTCATGCTGTGTGGCCGATAGTCACACCGATACAGTTCATGCTGTGTGGCCGATAGTCACACCGATTACAGTTCGATGCTGTGTGGCCGATAGTGACACCGATACAGTTCATGCTGTGTGGCTGATAGTGACACCGATACAGTTCATGCTTTTGTGGCCGATAGTGACACCGATACAGTTCATGCTGTGTGGCCGATAGTGACACCGATACAGTTCATGCTGTGTGGCCGATAGTGACACCGATACAGTTCATGCTGTGTGGCCGATAGTGACACCGATACAGTTCATGCTGTGGCCGATAGTGACACCGATACAGTTCATGCTGTGTGGCCGATAGTCACACAGATACAGTTCATGCTGTGTGGCCGATAGTCACACCGATACAGTTCATGCTGTGTGGCCGATAGTCACACCGATACGGTTCATGCTGCGAGGCCGATAGTCACACCGATTCAGTTCAGGCATGCTGTGTGGCCGATAGTGACACCGATACAGTTCATGCTGTGTGGCTGATAGTGACACCGATACAGTTCATGCATTTATGTGGCCGATAGTGACACCGATACAGTTCATGCTGTGTGGCCGATAGTGACACCGATACAGTTCATGCTGTGTGGCCTGATAGTGACACCGATACAGTTCATGCTGTGGGGCCGATAGTGACACCGATACAGTTCATGCTGTTGGCCGATAGATACACCGATACAGTTCATGCTGTGTGGCCGATAGTGACACCGATACAGTTCATGCTGTGTGGCTGATAGTGACACCGATACAGTTCATGCTGTGGCCGATAGTCACACCGATACAGTTCATGCTGTGAGGCCGATAGTCACACCGATTCAGTTCATGCATGCTGTGTGGCCGATAGTGACACCGATACAGTTCATGCTGTGTGGCTGATAGTCACACCGATACAGTTCATGCATGCTGTGTGGCCGATTGTGACACCGATACAGTTCATGCTGTGTGGCCGATAGTGACACCGATACAGTTCATGCTGTTGCCGATAGTGACACCGATACAGTTCATGCTGTGGCTGATAGTCACACCGATACAATTCAAGCTGTTTGGCTGATTGACACACTGATACAGTCACATCGATACAATTTATGTTGCGTGGTTGACAATGACTGCTCGCATAGTGACAGTGACAGCTGTATGGCTGATAGACAATGACATGTCGACAGACATACGTTCAGTTCATCCATACAGTGATATGTCGACACACATACGTTCAGTTCATCCATACAGTAATATGTCGACACACATACGTTCAGTTCATCCATACAGTAATAAGTCGACACAATTACGTTCAGTTCATCCGTGGATACAATATGTCGACACAATTACGTTCAGTTCATCCATACAGTAATATGTCGACACACATACGTTCCGTTCATCCATGGATACAGTAAAATGTCGACACAATTACGTTCAGTTCATCGGAATGTAGGACACTGAGGAGCGAGGACAAAACGGGGATATCACTTTTGTAAACATACGAAAGAAGGATATGAATACGATAAGTGCTCATGCAAACACGTTATAGGATATGAATACGATCATAGCTTATAAAACACATTTAATATCTGAATACAGTAATAGCTAGCTTGTGTAAACTGTTTGAAGGCCATGGGTAGGATGGTAGCTTATAATTATGAAGACAGAACAATAATACTAACCATGCGGTATTTCTGGAGCGGCTACCTTTTTGCAAGCTCGAAGCGTTTTTAAAATGAACTGTGTAACACAAAACCAGGAGAGAAGATAAATAAATAGATACATGTAAGAAAGAGAAAAGATGAATAAATAGTTAAATAGGTAAAGGTAGCAAACTATCTCTCGTTCCCCCTTCCCCCCCCCCCCCCCCCCACACACACACACTTCTCTCTCTGTCTCTGTCTGTCTGTCTGTCTCTCTCTCTTTCGCACACACACACGCACGCACGCACGCACGCATCGCACGCACGCACGCACGCACGCACGCACGCACGCACACACACACACACACACACACACACACACACACACACTATAGCCAGAATCATAACTAGTGCAACATACTGTTTCACGAGGAAGGTTTTAAGGTTGGACTGGAACGATGAAAATGATTGGCTGTGTCTAACAGAGAATGGGGAGGGAATTCCTGGTCGTTAAAGGATGTGAATACGATGATAGCTCGTGTATGTCTTTAAAGGAACCGAACACAACGACAGATTATGTAAATGCATTACAATACATGAATACAATCGTACATTGTGTAAACTTTTTAAAAGATGTTATGTATTAAAACCACTTGAGAGTTGGCAATCATGACATTTCCTTCAAAGGCCATGTCAAAAATCTCGGGGTCTACACTGACGCAACTCTGTCTATGGTCAAGCATACTGACCACATCAGTCGTTCAGCGTATCATAGTCATCTCGAGATCAGAGCAATTAGCTCTATCCGCGATCTCCTGACGACGAAAGCCACTGCTCAGCTTATGTGTTCTTTTGTTCTCAGTCGGTTGGACTACTGCAATTCCTTGCTCATTGATATCAACTGTGATCAGATGTACAGGCTGCAAAAAGTTCAAAGCCTAGCAGCGAAGGTTGTTTTTCGCCAAAAGCAGACATGAGCATGTTAGACCATTGCCTAAGGCACTTCACTGGCTGCCAGTCAAAGACAGGATTATTTTTTAAGATAGCCACTTTTCTTTTACTTTTTGTTGTTGTTGTTGTTTGTTTTCTTTTGCTTTTGATGGTACCCAACCACCATACCTGTCATCCTGTCTCTATGTATACACTCCTTCTCGCACACTCCGTTCCAGTTTAGATGGGGAAAAAACAAAAAACAAAAAAAACCTGTTGTGCAAGATGGAAACTTAAAGGTTGTGGTTACCGGTCGTTCTCTGTTCAGGCTGTCCTTGTCTGGAACAACCTTCCTGCTGACATCCAACACTGCAGTTCTCTGTCACAGTTCCAAACTTCTCTTTAAACTTTTCTCTTTCTTTCTGCCTACTCTGAGCTGCTCTAACCCTTTAACAGGCATTGGATGCTGCACTTGATTATTTGATCTTGACGTCTTCACTGGCTGACTGATGTGTGTGTGTGTGTGTGTGTGTGTGTGTGTGTGTGTGTGTGTGTGTGTGTGTGGTGTGTGTGGGGGGGGGGAGATGGGAGAGAGAGGAAGCGATAGTTGCTACATTATGTATATGTGTGTGCGGGGTGTGTGTGTGTGTGTTGTGTGTGTGTGTGTGTGTGTGTGTGTGTGTGTGTGTGTGTGTGTGTGTGGGGGGGGGGGGACTGGGAGAGAAAGTGGAAGCGAGTAGTTGCTACATTATGTATATGTGTGTGTGTGTGTGCGGTGGGGGGAGGGGGGGGGGAGGATACTGGGAGAGAAAAGTGGAAGCGAGTAGTTGCTACATTATGTATATGTGTGTGTGGGTGTATGTGTGTGTGTTGGGGGGGGGGGGGGGCTGGAGAGAAAAGTGGAAGCGAGTAGTTCCTACATTATGTATATGTGGGTGTGCGTGTGCGGATGCAGGAGAGGGGGGGGGGGGGGGGGGGGGAGATGGAGTGAAATATGTAATGCATTATTGAATTAGGTTGTGTATTGTTATAATGTTTCATGTGTACCGCTTTGAGCCTCACACATGTATAGTCACAGAGGGATTCGGCGCTTTAGAAATGCATTTATTATTATGGATACAATGACAGTTTATAAATATATACACTATTACTCGTCGAACGCGCTTGTGTATGATTATTTTCCTGTTTTTCGTCTTATTGGTGAGTACATATTCCTAGATTTCTTCCATTATGTGTGCGCGTTGAAGGATTCGAATACACACGTTAAATGATAGCATATTATCTAACATATCAAAGGATATGAATGAAACGACAGTTTATTATGTAAACAGTTCAACGGATATGAACTCGTCGAATAGATGATCGTGTAAGCACATTAAGGGGTATATAAACACAAGGATATATCGCGTACAAAACTTTAAAGGATATGAATACAGTGGTACCTTATCATGTAAACACATTGAAGTATGTGAATATACATCGATAGCTAATCGTGCACACACATTTGGAGATATCAATACAATGATATCGTGCAGATACATGAGAGGATACGAATACAGTGGTAGCTTATCGTGTAAACGCATTGAAGGGTATGAGTACAATGCTAGCGGATGTAAACGCATTAAATGATACGAACACAGTGTTTACCAAGGATGTTCCAGGTACTGGTAGAATTGGTGTGCAGAGTACCAGCGCCCAGGATAAGTATACACATCTGCAGTGTATAATAATGTACATTTATCATGTGCTCATCAACGCCCTGAGCGCTCACATGATACATATTAACCTAAATATGATATTCTATACACATGCGGAGCATAGTTCTACCAAAATAATTTACATAAAGTATTATTAAAAATTAAAAAACAAAACAAACAAAAAACGCACTACACACACACACACACACACACACACACACACACACACACACTGTAGCAAAAACTGGGTACTGATATTAGTTAGGCTGGAAATACTGTGAGAAGAGGAAGTGTCTCGGAAGCAAGGTTGCTTTGGCATACTATGGATGCTTACTGTATAGCTTACTCCTCCAAACCAACCGAGAGCACTGGACCCCCAGGTCGAACAAAGCACTGACCGGTAAATCTCGCATGCGCTGATCAGTGTGTGTAAACTAAGTAAGTAAACATGGTGATTAACGTCCACAAAACCCATGAGGCTTATTAGGGGCGGGGAGAAGGGAGGGGGTGGGGAGGGGTATGGAGGTGGCGGGAGCGGGAGATTATATACCTATCGCTACACTGTCACCACCAGAACGGCTTCTGCATTAAGGTGGGCAGCGGTGAGGGCCATTTTAATGTTTCATAATTGTGAGGGACAAACTCACAAGGCGGTGTCCACAGACCGCAACTTTTGAAGAGAAAGGAGAGCGGAAGCAGATTCGAACCGAGGTCCTTCTGCTTACCAGCCTAACGCCTTACCGTTAGGCCAAACCGGCTCACTCAGTGAGTGATTGTGCTTTGAAATCAAACGTATAGTAACTATACTTGCCACCTGAACAGAGCTCAGGAGCTGTGTGAAAGTCGAGGCGGCCGTCCAGAGCTCACCGTCCCTAATATCCTTAATACGGTCCCTGTGGATGTAAAGCAACGCTGAACTGGAGCTGGCCCCCTGGAGAAGGAAATTGATGGCGGCAAGTGTCTTTTGCACGACCAGCGTTCAGTTTTTGCGCCCTTTCGTAAGTACGTTAAATGATAATAACCACCGGCATTTTTTGTACAGCTTGTACGCGATGTATGTTCGTTTAACCCTCATGTATTTTTTTCACTCGTTTTTTTTGTGAGTCACGAAAAGTGAAGTTGAAACAACATGGAAGTGAGAATTAACACAAGTCTTTTTTCTTTTTTTTCTCCTTGTCTTTCTTGTCTGTAGCCTGTAGAACCATGTGCCTTCATGCGTGGAATAATTTGTGTTCAGTGAAGCGGGGAAGGATATGAAGCGTGTCCAGCAGCTACATGGCATAAAATATATGTTGGCTACCAGAGATATACACATATACCCTGTGACTCAGTGGCTCATTGTCTGTGTTGTCCCACCC
Source organism: Alviniconcha marisindica (assembly GCA_018857735.1). Lineage (NCBI taxonomy): Eukaryota > Metazoa > Mollusca > Gastropoda > Provannidae > Alviniconcha > Alviniconcha marisindica. The sequence continues at coordinate 649,765 of JABMCL010001223.1, read as the reverse complement.
AGTCCCATTGAAAGAGTTTGTTGCTTCAGGATAATCTTACCATAGTATTCATGACATCAGCCACGGGCTTGAGTCTACCGTTTCTGTGGTGCCGGGGACGAAAGATCAATACTCAGATCAATCATTAGTTTCTTAGCGCGAAATATTACACTTTGACTGGGGGTTCACAGCTGGAACAGAAATTATAACCGATGTATGTCGGCTTCGCTTCATCCTTAGCGGAGGCTGAACGGAGGATCGGATGAGTGAGAGAGCGACGGAAGAAGGGGGTGGGGCGGAACTGTATTTGGAGAGAAGTGTGTGTGTGAGTGTGTGTGTGTGTGTGTGTGTGTGTGTGTGTGTGTGTGTGTGTGTGTGTGTGTGTGTGTTGTGTGTGAGTGTGTGTGTGTGTGTGTGGTGTGTGTGTGTGTGTGAGAGAGAGAGAGAGAGAGAGATAGAGAGAGAGAGAGACAGAGAGAGAGAGAGAGAGAGAGAGACAGACAGACAGACAGACAGACAGACAGACAGACAGACAGAGTATGTAACTGAATGATGTGCATGTGTTCATCTGGCTCTGTGAACACGCTGTGTTTGTGTGCAATTTCTCATGTATAACGTTTCACTCACTCATTCATGCCTATATATATATATATATATATATATATATATATATATATATATATATATATATATATATATATATTGCCTGTAATTTGATATCAACTCATCAGTAGCTTATCAAGGACTAGTTGTTAGACAGGTTTTGACTGAACCTAAACTACAATCCTTGTAAAATAAAGTTTTCGTGTTCGAGTTCTCTCTCTCTCTCTCTCTCTCTCTCTCTCTCTCTCTCTCTCTCTCTCTCTCTCTCTCTCTCTCTCTCTCTCTCCCTCTCCCTCTCTCCTCCCCAATCCTTGTAAAATAAGATTTTTGAGTTCGAGTTCTCTCCCTGGCCACACACACACACACACACACACACACACACACACACACACACACACACACACAGCACGCACGCCCCACACACACACACACACACACACACACACACACACACACACACACACACACACACACACACACACACACACACACACACACACACACACACACACACACACATGTATTTCTCTGTTTGTGTCTTTGTGACCCCACCCCCACCCCCACCCCCACGCCCCCGCCCCCCTTCCCCCTCTGACATAGTGATTGATAGACCAGTTGGCAATCTCATTGGAGTTATGGCCCCTGACACTTGATGCACATGATTTATCTCCCCCCGTATTTCCTCTTTGTCTGTTTCCTCCTGGCCTGCTTCTCCGCTCCGCTCATTCTGACCCCCTCACTGAGGGGAGATCAATCTTGCTGCTGCAGCTGAGGCTGTAGACAGATACGACAAATCGATGGAGACCTAAGAAGTCATTGGTGCATGGCTTACTACCGATGCACCCCGATGATCGTGCTACACCCGTCTGGAGTCCTTCGCGAAGGGAACGATGCTGAACGTCATCCGCTGGCGTGCCAGTGGAGGTTTGTGAGCAGTGTATCCGTTGCAAACGGGTGTTCCACGATGTAGGGTGTGCTGATGAATGGTTGACAAAGGCCTTTCTGAAAGTCTCGGCTCAAATTCGCTGGCTGGAGTCGGATAAAAGCATCAAATTGAAGACAAAATGTGCTTGCGCGCCCGAAACTGCTCGCAGCGTTCGAAAATGAGCTGGTGTTTGGCAGTGGACACAGTTCACAAACAAGGATGCGTGGTAACCTGTCGACAGTTGGAATTTTGAAACTCGGTGAAGGCTCGTGTCCAAAGTGCAATGTACTCTGTCTCCTCCCGCCTCATAACTACTTGCTCCCAGTAGCATCGAAACGTGTCATTGGAAAGGAATAACGAAAACACGTGGGTGGATACATGTCACTGGAAAGGAATAGCGAAAACACGTGGGTGGAAACATGTCATTGGAAAGGAAATAGCGAAAACAAGTGGGTGGAAACCTGTCATTGGAAAGGAAATAGCGAAAACAAGTGGGTGGAAACATGTCATTGGAAAGGAATAGCAAAAACACAGAGGGGAAACTTCTGATTGGAAAGGAATAGCTAGCGGGGGGAGGGGGATACTTGTGATTGGAAAGCTATGGAAAAAAAGAAAGAAAAAACACGTGTTGAGAGAGGGACATAGACGAAAGCTATACCGGTCTGAGGGTTTGTCAACGAAAGATTCATATCTTTCCATTCGCAAAGTCTTTATCCTAGAACGGTCTGATTCCAGAACAGTCTACAGACTATGATGCTGTAGTATGTACCTTGTATCCGGTTTTGCTGTTCTGCCTCTAGGTTTTGTGTACAAGCTTTAGCTTTTGTCGGATGCCTGACGGATCCGGACCATGATGGGCAGTACACTCATACAGAATGCAGAATACTTTACTCATCCCATTACGGGAAATTGCACTTTCAGCTCGCACGTAAAAAGCACACAAGAACAATAACCCAACTAACTAACTAACTAACTAACTAACTAAACAGCTAAAAATAAATCACCACAATATCAATCCAGAAAAAAGTTTTAAAAACACTGTGTGTAACATAATTCGCGTCATAACGCTTTCGCTCAACCATGCCCGTACTCGCGCGCACGCGCGCACGCACACACACACACACACACACACACACACACACACACACACACACACACACACACACACACACACACACACACGTATGCACGCACGCACGCTCGCACGCACGCACGCACACACACACACACACACACACACACACACACACACACACACACACACACACACACACACACACACACACATACACACACACACACACACTCCTAACATCTTACGTACGCTGAAAGCTGCTATTAAAGGTGGAAAGTGCTGATGGGGCGCGCGGTTGCTTCAAAGTGCGGTACTTGCAGTTTGCAGCGCAGAGGCCTGTGTGCATTTCCATAACGCACCCTGCCTGTGGCCCCAAAAACATCACAGCACATTTAATCTGTGCACCCCTCTTTTTCTCTGGTGGGTAAAAAAACCCTCATAGCACCTTTATCCGTGCGCACCTCGCCAGTGGCAAAACCGGGCGTTACTGCAGCACGCTTAACTGGTGCACTTTTGCACCAAGCCGTTTATCTGACCCTGTCGACGAGAGATAGCTCTCTCTCTCTCTCTCTATAAACAAGCCTCGCATTGACCTTCTGTTTCAGTAATCACGTATTGACACGTTTTTGCATGCTTAACACACATACGCACGCACGCACGCACACGCGCGCACGCACGCACTCACACTGACACACACACAGACACACACACGCACGCACACACACGCACGCACACTTACTCACTCACTCACACACACACACACACACACACACACACACACACACACACACACACACACACACACACACACAGGTAGACACTTTGCAATGGGTTGCTCATGTCATACGCCACCACAGCATGCTTCCACCTTCCCCCCCCCCCCCCCCCCCCCCCCCTCCACCACCCACCCGAACCTCTCTCTTTATCAACGATTACAATCTCATTGATGATGTGTAAGATGACGTCACTATGGACGTATTCTATTGTGCCGGACGAAACTGATGTCCACAAATCACCTTGATGCGCCTTACTACAAAAAGCAGCAGACTGTTATGGAAGCAAAGTGTCGGGGCATGACGCCCTTGGCTAACCATACGTCGCCACGACCACCAAGTAATCCCTCGAGTACAGTAACACTGACCTAGAGATCTTTGGAATGAGACTGAATTTTGTCTACCCGCGTGTCTGTTTGAGTATATGCTTTAGTTCGTATGCCTTAGGCGTGCACACTGATATGCCACATGGGATCGCAAGCAATGCCACGCTGCAGTGACCTACTTTGTTTCCTGTTCTGAACTTCAGAGGTCCCCGTCTTGTCAGTGTTTCCTGTTCTGCACTTCAAATGTCCACGTCTTGTCAGTCAGTGTGTGTGTGTGTGTGTGTGTGTGTGTGTGTGTGTGTGTGTGTGTGTGTGTGTGTGTGTGCTGTGCTGTAGTGTGTGTGTGTGTGTGTGTGTGTGTGTGTGTGTGTGTGAGAGAGAGAGAGAGAGAGAGAGAGAGAGAGGAGAGAGAGAGAGAGAGAGAGAGGTCCCCGTCTTGTCAGTGTTTCCTGTTCTGCACTTCAAATGTCCACGTCTTGTCAGTCAGTGTGTGTGTGTGTGTGTGTGTGTGTGTGTGTGTGTGTGTGTGTGTGTGTGTGTGTGTGTGTGTGTGTGTGAGAGAGAGAGAGAGAGAGAGAGAGAGAGAGAGAGAGAGAGAGAATGTGTGTGTTTTTAAGGCGGGGAAGGGAGCTGGGTGTGTGTAAGTACAGCTCTAGTAGTATAGAACACAGTGTATTTGAGCGGTTACGGTGATGATCTGTGAACCACTTTCGCCACTTTATACAAGTCACGCCGGTTTAAAAACAAAATGTCTAGCGCGATCACTGGTAACACCTTTATTTCTTTCGTATCGTTACGTTGCACAACGTATCCTCCCATTTGGGAACATTTCGAAGCCAACGTTGAGGAAGCTTATGAGCGACGCGGCGGAGAGCCTATGGGCTTTTCCGAGCGCATAGATACCATCTTAAACTGAACTGAACTGGACCTGCTCCCGTTAGACAGATGATGGAGTAATAGCTCTCTTTCTTTTTTCCTTTTCGCATTATTTTCTGATTTAAGAATGCTATTCTCGTAGACATTATTTCACTGGCATTGTTGGGATGTGTACATATTTTCTGTATGTCCGCGGGTTTGGAATGTAGTGGCGGTTGGCTAATTAGCTATAAGCATCAGACCTAAACCGTTTTGTAGTGCAATAACGTAGATGGCATTGTACGACTCCGGTGTTTTTGTCCATGGAACGCAATGCTTTGTAGTAGTTGGAGACGGAGTGGTGGGTTTAACTAAACATCCACTATCAGTTGTTAGAGTTACCGGTCAGTGGGGCTATAAATCGCTAGAGTTTACCTGTCCGTGTCGCTATAAATCGGTAGCGTTACTGGTCAGTGGTGCTATAAATCGCTAGAGTTACCGGTCCGTGTTGGTGTAAATCGCTAGAGTTGGTCAGTGGTGCTATAAAACGCTAGAGTTTACCTGTCCGTGTCGCTATAATTCGCTGGAGTTATAGGTCAGTGGTGCTATAAATCGCTAGAGTTTACCTGTGAGTGTTGCTATACATCGCTAGAGTTTACCTGTGAGTGTTGCTATACATCGCTAGAGTTTACCTGTGAGTGTTGCTATACATCGCTAGAGTTTACCGGACAGTGTTGGAGGACCAAGGACTCGCTTGTAAACGTTCTCGCATGCTTCGAATTTGCGACGTTCTTGCGTGTTTCGAAGTGCTGTAGAAGAGCAAGGGAGTTCATAATGCACTTTGTGATGGGGCTTTACAGCTTTGGGGTATTTTACGTCAGGACAGCTTTGGACCCCAGAAGCGTCGGTGTCAGTGAAACGGACGGGCCGAGTGTGTGACGATAGTTGTTCCGTTGCGCTCTACGGATGCCCCGGGCTGTCGTCTGTCACTGCCTGGTGTGACGTCAAGAGGAGGCGGGCGGTGGGGGAAGACGTGTGACTTGGACCTTGAAGGAGATAACCGCCCCAGGTTAGCGCTGCACGCTAAGCGGTCTGTGTGCACACGCTGCACCTTGACCCGTGCCCGTTACCCCCTCCATCCACCACCCACCCCCTTCCCACTGCCCCCCAGCGCCCACGTGACTGCAGTGGGGGGTGGGGGGGGGGGGTGGATTCTTTATTGCTTCAAAGTGCGTAACAATGACGTGAAACAAGAGAGAGAGAGAGAGAGAGAGAGAGAGAGAGAGAGAGAGAGAGAGAGAGAGAGAGAGAGAACTCGAACGACCGAACGAAAACTTTATTTTACAAAGATTGTAGTTTAGGTTCAGTCAAAAACCTGTCTAACAACTAGTCCTTGCTAAGCTACTGAGAGAGAGAGAGAGAGAGAGAGAGAGAGAGAGAGAGAGAGAGAGAGAGAGAGAGAGACTTTATTGTTTCAAAGTCAATAACAGTGAGGTGAAATGAGAGAGAGAGAGGTGGGGGGAAACTTTGATTCGTTATTGCTTCTAAGTCCATAACAATGACGTGAAGCCAGGGAGAGAGAGAGACTTTGATTCTTTATTGCTTCAAAGTCCATAACAATGACGTGAAACCAGAAAGAGAGAGAGAGAGTGAGAGACTTTGATTCTTTATTGCTTCAAAGTCCATAACAATGAAGTGAAACCAGAGACAGACAGACAGACAGAGAGTTTGATACTTTATTGCTTCAAACAAAGTCCATAACAATTAAGTTAAACCAGAGAGACAGAGAGAGAGACTTTGATACTTTATTGTTTCAAAGTCCATAACTGTGAGCTGAAATCAGAGAGAGAGAGAGATAGAGATACAGAAAGACAGAGAGAGAGACTTTGATACTTTATTGCCTCAGACAAAGTCCATAACTGTGAGGTGAAATCAGAGAGTGAGAGATAGAGATACAGAGAGACAGAGAGAGAGACTTTGATACTTTATTGCTTCAGACAAAGTCCATAACAGTGAGGTGAAATCAGAGACAGAGACAGAGAGATATACTTTGATACTTTATTGCTTCAGACAAAGTCCATAACAGTGAGGTGAAATCAGAGACAAAGACATAGAGAGAGAGAGAGATACTTTGACTTTGATACTTTATTGCTTCAAAGTCCATAACAGTGAGGTGAAATCAGAGAGAGAGAGAGAGAGACAGAGAGAGAGATACTTTGACTTTGATACTTTATTGCTTCAAAGTCCATAACAGTGAAGTGGAGAGAAGAGAGAGAGAGAGAGAGAGAGAGAGAGAGAGAGAGAGAGAGAGATACTTTGACTTTGATACTTTATTGCTTCAAAATCCATAAGAGTGAGGTGAAATCAGAAGGAGAGAGACAGAGACACAGAGAGAGATACTTTGACTTTGAAACTTTATTGCTTGAAAGTCCATAACAGTGAGGTGAAATCAGAAAGAGAGAGAGATTGACTTTGAAACTTTGTTGCTTCAAAGTCCATAAGAGTGAGGTGAAATCAGAAAGAGAGAGACAGAGACACACACAGAGATACTTTGACTTTTATGCTTTATTGCTTCAAAGTCCATAACAGTGAGGTGAAATCAGAGAGAGGGACAGCGAGAGAGAGAGATACTTTGACTTTGAAACTTTATTGCTTCAAAGTCCATAACAGTGAGGTGAAATCAGAGAGAGAGAGAGAGAGAGAGAGAGAGAGAGAGAGAGAGAGAGAGAGAGATACTTTGACTTTGAAACTTTATTGCTTCAAAGTCCATAACAGTGTGGTGAGGAACGTCAGGTACCAAAGACGTGGCTCAGAAAGGAGACTGTATAGACGGAACAGATCAGATCCACCCTTAGTAGCATGAAAAGCGACTGTGCTGTGGTCAGAGCGATTTTATTAGTCTGGCTGTTTGTTGGTAGCAGCACAGATAACGCGACGCAACACCATAGTTCAGTGTGAGGTGTTAATTAAGCTCGGGGCTGCTGGAAATATTACACAATCTCGTCTGGGTCTTTGTTGATTTGGCGGAGTGTGCGAACATGATACAAATTCCGCACATTTAACCGTTGCTAGGCGGCAACATATTGCGGCCCCACCCCCATCCCCCCCCCCCACCTTTTTTTTTTTTTTTTTTTTTTTGATGGCGTCTGCTGGCGAGCTTGTCTGCGCCATGGCGGAAACAATTGTAAGTGCAGGTGTTGTGTGAAGTATTTTCACATTCATGTCTTCTTCCGTAGATATTGAAATGCTGCGATTTACCAGCTACGTTTTAAGTCGTTTGCCGCGCGGAGTTACGATATCCGTTTTGTTGACTGGTGAGGAAGAATTAGGCCTTTAAATTGTCTCGTTCATGATTTCATGCCGTGGAGAAATGAGCACTGTCATTTTGTTTAACGTTCAGGTTTGCATGTGTGTGATTGTTAATGTTTTACGTTAGCAATATATAATTTTGTGATCTGTGTTGACTCAAAATCAGTTCTCTGTCCATTGAAAAACTGGAACTGTAAAATGAGAGGGGATATATTTTATGAAGTAAAGTATTTAATACATTGTATCATGTACAAGGGTATTGGGATTGAGTTTTGTTGGGTACCGTCTCATTGTGGTCTTTATTGGAATGAAATATCAGACAAATTAGCTAAACAAGGTGCAATGAAAAATATGTCTGAGATATCCAAAAACCTACTACTATCATCTCATGAGATTAATTCACTACTTAAGAAGACTGTATATAAACAAATTGAAAAAAGCAAATGCGATACTGTCTTGTTCTAGATATTTAGCAAGAGTAATATACAAGTTACGTTTAAATTGATGGAACACTAAATATTCACAGAATGTGACATGCGTTTGTAAAAATATCTTATCTGTTAAACGCATACTGCCTGAATGTCCTATTACAACAGAGTTATTTCAGAAAAATGGATGTCATATCCATTTTTCTGAAATAACTCTTAAATGCTTACAACAATGTAAGAGATATTTTGTATAACACTGATGTTATTACTAATACTGTCAAATCGATTGTTCATAGTCCTGTTGGAAAATTAGTATAAATAATAATTATATGTTTTTGTTTTTGTCTAATATCACCTCGATGTGAACAGACATAAAATAAAATATTGATTGATTGATTGATGTTTTACGATTCTGCTCATTGTTACGTTTTGCATCTAATCAAATGGTACTTTTTACGGATTTCGCTGTGTTTTGATGGGTGAATTTTTTCCCCTTTTTATGTTGTAGGCGAGAGGGAGGGGGTGGGGGTTGAGGGGGGGGGGGAGGGGCGGGGGGGGGGGAGGAGGGGGGGTTCATTCTCTGCGTATTAATGAATAACATTGTTCAGTGGATGACGCCCTTCATATTTTAATTGCTACGTTCAGTTTAGTGTGGGGGGAAATCATTTTCTACCGTTAGTTTTGCATGGGGCAAATAATAATTTTCTACTTTTAGTTTTACATTGGTGAAACTTTTTCATCTTTATACAAAGTACACTGAGGGCTGATAAGGAGGAAACTGGGATAGCTTACAGAGCCGTAAGGGCAGAGCCACATAAGCAAATGCGATGGTCTTGAAGTGGTTAGGAAGAAGTGGGATTCTGATCGACAGAACCGTAAACGCAGGTTTACGTACAGGTGATCACCTTCAGGAGTCTGAAAGTCGAAATGAGATTCCAGGTGTAGAGAGATGTAAAGTCCGATTTAAATAATCAGATTCAGCTAGCATGGCTCACTGGGATTATGTGCTGTACAGTCAGATTTACAGAATGAGATTCCGGGTTTTGTGTACGAAGCTGTAAGTCAGATTTATACAGATTTACCGAGCTGTAAAGTCAGATTTACACACATTCGAGGGTCTGTGTACCGAGCGGTAAAATCAGGTTTACAATCAGATTCATGGGTCTGTGTACAGAGCTGTAAAGTCAGATTTACAGTCAGATTCATGGGTCTGTGTACCGAACTGTAAAGTCAGATTTACAGTCAGATTCATGGGTCTGTGTTCCGAACTGTAAAGTCAGATTTACAGTCAGATTCATGGGTCTGTGTTCTGAGCTGTAAAGTCAGATTTACAGTCAGATTCATGGGTCTGTGTTCAGAACTGTAAAGTCAGATTTACAGTCAGATTCATGGGTCTGTGTTCCGAACTGTAAAGTCAGATTTACAGTCAGATTCATGGGTCTGTGTTCTGAGCTGTAAAGTCAGATTTACAGTCAGATTCATGGGTCTGTGTTCAGAACTGTAAAGTCAAATTTACAGTCAGATTCATGGGTCTGTGTACCGAACTGTAAAGTCAGATTTACAGTCAGATTCATGGGTCTGTGTTCCGAGCTGTAAAGTCAGATTTACAGTCAGATTCATGGGTCTGTGTACCGAGCTGTAAAGTCAGATTTACACACAGTTTCAGGGGTCTACGTCTGTGTACCGAGTGGTAAAGTCAGATTTATAGTCGGATTCAGGGGTCTATGGGTTTGACCGAGATTCTGAAGGGCCACCAGGAAAAAACTTGTTTCTGCTTTAAAACAGTCTGGTTTGATAGTATACTAATATTTAACTGAATAGTTCACCCACTTTCCTTTGTAGCTGGCCCTTTTCTTTGGTCATAAAGTAATTGATTCTAGGATTATATATAGAAACCCAGTTGAGTGCAAATCAGCGTCCAGAAGGCCGAAAGTACATCTCTCTCTCTCTCTCTCTCTCTCTCTCTCTCTCTCTCTCTTCTCTCTCTCTCTCTCTCTTCCATTCCCATGAGCTGGGGATGATGGCTTGAGATCATTAAAGAATTGTCACTGTCACTCTGTCACTGTCTCTGTCTCTCTCTTCTTCTCTCTGTCTGTCACACATGCACGCACGCACGAATCTCGAGTAGTAATAATCCTTACCGTCCAGTCTTGTGTGTGTGTGTGTGTGTGTGTGTGTGTGTGTGTGTGTGTGTGTGTGTGTGTGTGTGTGTGTGTTGTGTGTGTGTTCAAACATTTCAGGTGAAATCTGACAGTGTACAAGCGCATTCACGCGAATTCATGATTTCTAGGCAAGCTGTTGGTGGCCAACAGCGGCCAATAAACTGATTGGTTGTGTGACGCAACTGGCATCTGTAACGTCACATTCATGTCAGTCTGGAAATGAAAAAGACTTGCTTTATGGATGGATCTTTTTCAAGGTGACGACTGAATGCCATCCGTAAACAGGCACATGCAATCGGATCCGGATCAAATTGCCTTCCGTGCCTGCAGCTTCTGTCAAGACAAGGTCCACCCCACTCCTGCGTTCGGTTGCCGCCCTTGCTTAGGGGTGTTTGTATACAGCACGTTAAGGTCAATGACTGACTATAATTTATATACAAAGCACGTTAAGGCCGACAGTTAACAGTATGTATATCTTAAGGATGTTTGTATACACAGCGAGAGAGAGAGAGAGAGAGAGAGAGAGAGAGAGAGAGAGAGAGAGAGAGAGAGACAGACAGACAGACAGACAGACAGACAGACAGACAGACAGACAGACAATGAAAATTCTTTAATGATTTAAAGCCATCATCCCCATCTCAATGGAATGGAGGAGAGAGAGAGAGAGAGAGATCCCCATCTCATGGGAAGAGAGAGAGAGAGAGAGAGAGAGAGAGAGAGAGAGAGAGAGAGGGAGGGTACTTTTGGCCTTCTGGACGCTAATAAATGTACATTGTTATTGTTGTTGTTATTATTATTATTATTATTATTTAGGTCAACTTGTGTCCTCTCTTCGGACCAACTACCCCTGTGGCTAGAAGTTAAGTGAAGAACACGAAGCCCCCAGCAGCTGCAGGGAATAGAAATGTTTGCACATTTTCATTTAGGCCAACCTCTGTTCTCGCTTCCGTCTCCTTTAAATACCGAGCAGCATACTGGCTTCATTGTTTTGGGGTGCATCCGTTGTGGAGATTTGGAAAGTGAGCTGTATTGCATTACCTGTATACCGGTTATAATCTTGGCATGAAGCTTTCACGGTACTGTATACCAGTGCGTCCGAGAGAGAGAGAGAGAGAGAGAGAGAGAGAGAGAGAGAGAGAGAGAGAGAGAGAGAATGGATACAAATTTAAGCACATGTCGCCTTTTTTACAAATCTGTCGCCGCTGATGCAACACTCAATGCGTCAAACGAGAGAGAGAGAGAGAGAGAGAGAGAGAGAGAGAGAGAGAGAGAGAGAGAGAGAGAGAGAAAAAGAAGAAATGTTTCCACGTCGACTTAAGAAGAGAGAGAGGGAGAGGGTCGATTGTTTGATTCTGCACGTGATACAATAAATTGTGTCATACGATTTGGACGGAGAAGTAAAAGGGCATCAAGTTAGTTAAGCGTATTGCATCGCTAGTCTGCATTGTACAGTGTCCCTTCAACGTGTACACCACCCGATGTAGGGTTAGGGTTAGCGTTTGGACACGTCAGGCCGTTAGGTTTAGGGTTCGGACACGTCGGGCCGTTAGGGTTAGCGTTCGGACACGTTGGGGTTAGGGTTCGGACACGTCGGGCCGTTAGGGTTAGGGTTCGGACGCATCGGGCCGTTATGGTTAGGGTTCGGACACGTCGGGCCGTTAGGGTTAGGGTTCGGACACGTTGGGGTTAGCGTTCGGACACGTCGGGCAGTTAGGGTTAGCGTTCGGACACGTCGGGCCGTTAGGGTTAGCGTTCGGACACGTCGGGCCGTTAGGGTTAGCGTTCGGACACGTCGGGCCGTTAGGGTTAGCGTTCGGACACGTCGGGCCGTTAGGGTTAGCGTTCGGACACGTCGGGCCGTTAGCGTTCGGACACGTCGGGCCGTTAGGGTTAGCGTTCGGACACGTCGGGCCGTTAGGGTTAGCGTTCGGACACGTCGGGCCGTTAGGGTTAGCGTTTCGGACACATCGGGCCGTTATGGGTAGGTTGGGCTGTTGGCGCCGTTTAGGTTCCGGTTAGGGTTTGGACACATAGGGTTAGGGTTTGAATACATCGGGCCGATAGCGTTGGGTTTGGACACCACGGCCCGTGAGGGTTAGGGTTTGAACACATCGGACCGTTAGGGTTAGGGTTTGGACACATGGGGCCATTAATTAGGGTTAGGTTGGGCCATTGGCTCCGGTTAGGTTTTGGATGTACTGGGCCGTGGTATACGTATTCCGTCACCAGGATATTATTTCAACCTTTCAAACTCACTCTGTAATATTTACGCCACTGGCTGTCCGTTAGAACGACTTCTGTAAGTTACGTTCAGTCCAAGATGGTATGTATGCGCTCGGGAAAGCCCATGTGTGCTCCAACCTGTCTCAGAAGTTTCTCCAACATTGCCTATAAAACGGTTCCAGTGTTCGTCTGACCGACGATGATGTCCCTCTCTCGTCCTTTCAAGGGAGATCTTCGAGCGCTTCCTCTTTCCACGTCTCCAGGCGATCGATGGTCCTTGGCTTTTTGCCCGCAGGTAATGTTTCAAGCTCCTCAGCATTTAAGATTTTCTGAGCTGCAAGCCACTTGTGAGTGTTGCTTTCCCCGCCAAGCTAGTCTATCTGTTGGATCATGTCTCTTTTGAAGGTGGATGTCGAACATTGACACACGCCAGTCTGTGCTTCAAGAAGATGTTGCTGAAATGGTTAGCAGCTTTTAAAAAAATCGTGTGTGACCCACATACATGCCTGCATGTGCGCTTGTCCGCAGTCTTGGGTGTACGATGTTTTACTGCGCGGCGTCAGGTTAATTAAATCCGTTGATCATGTCATTAACTGTTGAGGATCGGCAGTGTACCCACGTTGTGGGGCTGGTGTTGCGTTGTTCTCCAGATCTTGTGATCACGATATGTGGGTTTATTGGACGACTCTCTCTCTCTCTCTTTTTTCTCTCTTTCTCTTTCTCTCTCTCGCTTTCTGTCTGTCTGTCTGTCTGTCTGTCTGTCTGTCTGTCTGTCTGTCTGTCTGTCTGTCTCTCTCTCTCTCTCTCTCTCTCTCTCTCTCTCTCTTTCTCTCTCTCTCTCTCTCTCTCTCTCTCTCTCTCTCTCTCTCTCTCTCTCTCTCTCTCTCTCTCTCTCTCTCTCTCTCCCCCTCTCTCTCTCTCTCTCCACGCGGAATCCAGTGTCAGCTGCGCTCTGGCGCACCGTGCCGGACCCCCCCCCCACACACACACACACACACTGGCCGATTTACGTTTTACGGGTTCCTGGCGCACCGTTCTCTGCCACAGCTGCAATACCACACTCCGAGCATCGCTTTCCGGCACCTTCCTCCAAACTCACACTCCGAGCATCGCTTTCCGGCACCTTCCTCCAAACCCACACTCCGAGCATCGCTTTCCGGCACCTTCCTCCAAACTCTGCCATATTTGGTTACGCCACTGAAGGGGCACTCTTTATCTCCGCGCAGCTGTCCAGCGACGCGGTCAGCGCCCTCCGAAACGTTCCGGTACTAATCACACTCCGAGCATCGCTTTTCGGCACCTTCCTCCAAACTCTGCCAGATTTAGTTACGCCACTGAAGGGGCACTCGATCTTTATCTCCGCGCAGCTGTCCAGCGACGCAGTCAGCGCCCTCCGAATGGTTCCGGTACTAATATGACTGCAAAGCAACCTAGCGCCAAAGCACGCACGTAAACATGAGACGCATCCACCCCGGGTAAAAGAAAGAGTTCCATCTCGATTCAAACGATTGTGGTTTTATTTGTGCTGGTGTAAACTTTGTTGGCGGCTATAAATGACACGCCTTGTTTTATTTGAGTTGTTTGTAACAAACTTACTACTGTTTGAGCACGAACAAAAAAACTGCTCGTTAGCTGACAGTTTTCTGAGACCTATGACGTAACTAAATACGGCAGTGGTTGAAGGAAGGATGTCGTAAACCAGTGCTTGGAGTTTGCTGCAGTACCTGTGTAGTCACTCCTTCGTATCTGCCACACAGATTTTGTAAAGTCGCATTCATTCTGCTGCTGAGACGCAGTAAGCTTCCCCCACCCCCCACCCCCACCCCCAACCCCGCGCACCCCTACCCCCTATCTCTGGCCCACCCACGCGCTTAAACAGCAACAACAACAAAAAAGTATATATATTTTATACAGTGTATATTTTTGAATGTCCGGGGGTCCTGATATAACGGTCAGGGATGACTGGGTGTGAAAAACTAGGTTACAGTCCAATTACTATATTTCGCTTCATTTTTTTTCTTTTTTTCTTTTTCTTCTCTCTCTCTCCGTCTACTTTCCTCAATTTACGGCAAGAGTTTGAGTTTTTATTTGGAGATCTCGAGACATTGCTGAGGTTTTAGATTGGTTTCAGTTATACATATTTGTGTTTTGATCCATACTGCATTTGGCTTAGGTCGAAGTGTAAAAACAATGACAACAACGACGACGACAACATAAACAACAACAACAACAACAAAAGTAATTGATTGTTGAGGCGTTGTAGTTGAGATCCGGAATACCTTAAACAGTGTTATGTTGCTTGCCTAGGCCAGATACGTGTTTCGCTACCTGAGTAGCTCATCAGTGACCACCCATCTGATGTCGTGTCCAGGATAATAATAATAGACAACTTTATGTAGCGCTGTTCTCTGGTGTACACAAACACACCGCACTTTACGACTCACTGCGAATGGCAGAAGTCTGTCTATCTGTCTGTCTGCCAGTCTGTCTGTGTGTCTGTCTCTGGTACTTTCTCTTCGTCTTGAAGTGACACTGTATGGTTGACGGAACGTAACTGACTCTTAATTATCCTTTGATGGCAAATGTCGGTTTGTGTTTTACAAGACGGTAGACTGATTAAGGCCAGACACTACAGCGCATTTTTTTATATTTTAAATGGTGCTTCAGTATTATATCGACTTTTGTTTTTGGCTTAGTAGTAAGCTCATTGCATAAAAATGGTTAATGTACATGTACAAAAATCTAATAAAGCAAAAATTAAACATAAATCTCTCTCTCTCTCTCTCTCTCTCTCTCTCTCTCTCTCTCTCTCTCTCTCTCTCTCTCTCTCTCTCTCTCTCTCTCTCTCTGTGAATTAGGGCGGAATTAGTCAGAGTGATACAGGCTGAAGAAATGTGTCTTCAGAGCGGACTTGAAAGTAGTGATTGTTGCAGCATTTCTAATGTGTGATGGCAGTGAGTTCCAGACAGAAGGGCCAAAAGAGAGAAGGCACGATCACCTTTCGTCTTGTATTTAAATAGTGGAAGTTTTAGGAGACGGGTGTCAGCACTGGAACGAAGTGGTCGAGCAGGAGAATAGAGATGAAGGATATCAGAGAGATAAGCGGGAGCAGATTGATTGATTGATTGATTGAACTCTGTTTCTCAACGGTGAAGATATTAGCACAAAGGCCGGCTCACATATCTGCCGTTGCTACAGTACTACTAATAGAGGAGATAATAGAACTGAAACAAGCAAAGCACTGAACTGATTTGTAAAGAAGAGGGCGACCTGCTCTGTGCTTTCAGTAGAGATTTTTCACTGGGGTAATAGTCGCGGAAGAACCTGTTTTAGTGGTCTTGTGGCACTCGATAGCACAGAGGTACCAGCCTCCTCCCTGGCTGTGGCACTCGATAGCGCAGACTGTTGCACTCGATAGCGCAGAGGTGTCGGCCTTTTCCCAATCTGTGACACTCGATAGCGCAGATGTTGTCAGCTTCTTTCCTGGCTGTTGCACTCGATAGCGCAGAGGTGTCAGCCTCTTCCCTGGCTGTGGCACTCGATAGCGAAGAGGTGTCAGCCTCTTCCCAATTTGTCACACTCGATAGCACAGAGGTGTCAGCCTCTTCCCAATTTGTCACACTCGATAGCACAGAGGTGTCAGCCTCTTCCCAATTTGTCACACTCGATAGCACAGAGGTGTCAGCCTCTTCCCAATTTGTCACACTCGATAGCACAGAGGTGTCAGCCTCCTCCCAATTTGTCACACTCGATAGCACAGAGGTGTCAGCCTCCTCCCGGCTGTGGCACTCGATAGCACAGAGGTGTCAGCCTCCTCCCGGCTGTGGCACTCGATAGCACAGAGGTGTCAGCCTCTTCCGAATTTGTCACACTCGATAGCACAGAGGTGTCAGCCTCCCCCCGGCTGTGGCACTCGATAGCACAGAGGTGTCAGCCCAATCTGTGACTCTCGATACGAAAGCGGTACATGCTTCTTTTCTATGAAATACCGTGGTTGGTATGGTCGCTCAGTCAAAGAAGGTGAATGGCAGCTAGCACTGTTTCAGTGTGTTTGTGTGTGGCGCGCCTTTCAGACTCTGACTCTGTGACATGGCCAGACCTAGACCTCGTGACAGGGAGGATATCATGTTCAGTTTTGCAATGGAACGGCGAGGCGAAAGCCCCCCCCCCCCCCCCCATCCCCGCCGTCGCCGCCCCCGCGGCCCGACCTCCACTTGCCCCTCTCTGCTCACTACCGCACCTTCTCTCTCTCCCTCCTCTCCCTCTCCCTCTCCCTCCTCTCCCCCTCACTCTCCCTCCCCTCCCCCTCACTCTCCCTCCTCTCTCTTTTCCGTCTCCCGTCTTCTCCCTCCTCTGATCTTCTCTCTCCCTCCTCTCCCCCTCACTCTCTGTCCTCTCTCCTTTCCGTCTCCCGTCTTCTCCCTCCTCTGATCATCTCTCTTCCTCCACTCTCCTCTCCCTCTCCCCGTCTCTCCCTTCTCTCACCCTCTCTCTCCTTCCTCTCTCCTCTCCATCTCCCCTTCTCTCCCTCCACTCACCCTATCTCTCCCTCCTCTCATCCTCTCTCTCCCTCCTCTCTCCTCTCCGTCTCCCCGTCTCTCCCTCCGCCCACCCTCTCTCCTCTCCTCCTTCTTCTCTCCATCTCCCCGTCTCTCCTTCAACTTACCCTCCTCTCCTCCTCTCTCTCCCTCCTCTCTCCTCTCCTCTCCCCTCTGCTCCTCCACTCCCCCCTCTTCCCTCTCCCTCCTCCTCCTCACTCCTCTTCTCTCTCAATCTCCCCGTCTCTCCCTCCACTCCCCCCTCCTCTCCCTCTCTCTCCTCTCTCTCCATCTCCCATCTCCCCCCCTCCCCTCTTTCTCTCCCCCTCTCCTCCTTCTCCATCTCCCCGTCTCTCCCTCCACTCACCCTCCCTCTCCCTCCCTCCCCTCCTCTCTCCCTCTCTCTACTTCTTCACCTCCGTCTCTCCTCCACTCCTCTCTCTCCCTCTCTCCTCTCCATCTCCCGTCTCTCCCTCCACCACCCTCTCTCTCCCTCCTCTCTCCTCTCCATCTCCCCGTCTCTCCCTCCACTCACCCTCTCTCTCCCTCCTCTCTCCTCTCCATCTCCCCGTCTCTCCCTCCACTCACCCTCTCTCTCCCTCCTCTCTCCTCTCCATCTCCCCGTCTCTCCCTCCACTCACCCTCTCTCTCCCTCCTCTCTCCTCTCCATCTCCCCGTCTCTCCCTCCACTCACCCTCTCTCTCCCTCCTCTCTCCTCTCCATCTCCCCGTCTCTCCCTCCACTCACCCTCTCTCTCCCTCCTCTCCCACCGCTCTCCCTCCTCTCTCTCGCTCTCCCTCCTCTCGACGCGTCCTCTCTTGGTTAAATGACATTTTTGTATTGATTCTACCTGCACGTGCACCTGTGCAGCGCAGTGGCTGATAAACTATTGACACCTGCGAGCTGGTCAGCCCGTGCCGCGTCGCTGAGCGTTGCTGCGCCGCGCTCAGTGCCCGCCGATTGATCTGCGTCCAGTGGCTTAGTGCCGCTCACCGTTTTCACCCTTTTCTGGCCGAAGAAGGTCTTCTGTTGGGTCAGTTTCCGTTCAGCAGTTGCCCCGAAGAGAAGAGAGATATATATATATTATATACGCTAACGAAAAAAATTCCCTTTCAGGACAATGCCCTACATAATTGTAATGATGTGATTTTAATTACGTTTTAATTTCTCTGATGGGGTTAATAAAGTAATCGTGAATCTTGAATAATTATGAAAAATCTAGAAAAGTCTGACAGTAGCACGATGTCACGTGTCGTTCCTTTTTAGCCAATGAGAAGCAGTTCCTCAAGGACGCCATAATTTATGTCTTGGAGAGCATATAAACGTGTATTGAGTATTAACCCTGCCAAAGTGTCAAACATGCGTCAGTATGGTCTACATATTTTACCTTATTGAAATAAGGGTAGTTTGTTTGAATAATTGTATTAAATTCTAATGACCTGTTCCTCGTTACAGCAGGCAGCCGGTGATTGGCTAATGCGTGTTGTGCTGCTCTGATTGGTTGAACGATCGTGGCGGCGATTGGATGAACGGACGTAGCGGTGATTGGTTGAACGGTCGTGACTGTGTTGACTGAACGGTCGTGACTGTGTTGACTGAACGGTCGTGACTGTGTTGACTGAACGGTCGTGACTGTGTTGACTGAACGGTCGTGACTATGTTGGCTGAACGGTCGTGACTGTGTCGGTTGAATGTTCGTGACTGTGTCGGTTGAACGGTCGTAACGTGGCTGTGTTGGTTGAACGGTCGTATTGTGGCTGTGTCGGTTGAACGGTCGTATCGTGGCTGTGTTGGTTGAACGGTCGTATCGTGGCTGTGTTGGTTGAATGGTCGTAACGTGGCTGTGTCGGTTGAACGGTCGTATTGTGGCTGAGTCGGTTGAACAGCCGTGGATGTGTTGGTTGGCCGGTCTTCAGCTTTCCTCCTGCCCTGTCTTCACGTCGTCTGTTTGTCTGTTAGTACAATGGACGACTGGACCAAACACACAGCATCGAGAAATGTTGTGTCATTTAGAACACGCTCTCGTTCACGTCAACACACGAAGCTACCGGCCAACAATCACAGATCTAAGCCCAAACAGACTGTGTGCCAGGAAATGCCAGTTCAAACAAAAAAATCAGTTCCACTTTATAAGCGCTTGGGTAGCAAGTCTGCTTATTTAGACTGGTCCCTCTTTCCAACGAGGGTACTTAAAAACGTTTTTGCATTCTAAGCTTGATTAATAATGAATCTTGTGCTCTTTCTCCGCCCCTCCACCGCCCGCACCCCCGCCCCCCCCCCCCGGGCCCCCTGTTCCCCCACGCCCCCTCTTGGCCCCGCCGCATGGCCCCCCGTCCCCCTGTTTCCCCGCCTCTGTCTCGTAGAGATCCGGTGTCCTGTTAGATCTTGAAGCCGCTGGTTATTTTGTGTGTATGGCTCTGCATTCATGTCCTACCCACTCCTCTCTCTCTCTCTCTCTCTCTCTCTCTCTCTCTCTCTCTCTCTCTCTCTCTCTCTCTCTCTCCTCCCTCTCCCTATCTTCTCTCTCTGTCCCCCTCTCTCTCTCCCTCTCTCTCTCCCCCCTCTCTCT
>JABMCL010001223.1:615000-622500 GCA_018857735.1 Alviniconcha marisindica | reverse complement strand
GCGTATTGTTTTTTGTCATAACAAATACGAAAACAGCTTTCGTTTAAACCGTTTATGTGTTTGGGTCTTATCCGGAGAGATAATTCTACACACGCACACACAGGCACCCGAGCACACTTGAGTATGTACGCCATACACAGTTTATAGCCAGCTTAAACAGACAATAAACATGGACATACGGAGGAGGCGGACGATAAGAGCGCGAAGCCTTAAACATGGCAGGTCTGGGGTTGGGGGGGAGGAAATATCTTAAACAAGAATGACTGCTAGCGTTCTAAAACAAGATCCAAACACGTAAAAACCAACATTCTTTCGAGCACTGGACAGGAAAACAAAAACAGAAAAGTGATTTGGCTTTTCATCTCATTTTTCATCGTTTTTCGCCGTGTAACTTTTTGAATAAGTGTCGTTTTGTAGCTTGATAAAGGGGTTACCCCGAAAATTTGCAGACTTTGTTTTTGTCCTAATAAATAGCGTTCTTTTGAACCTTTCATGTGTTTGGATCTGTTCTTTTAGAGAAAAAAAACAAAAAAAACACTAATGTATTGAGGTTAGATTTAAATGGGTCCAGAGAGGGTTTCTTTCCGAGAGTGAGAGGAAGTTCATTCCACGCAGAGGGCCCCAACACGGAAAAGGCGCTGGAACCAAGCGTGCAAAGTCTGTGGCACGAGGAACCTGGAGGCTGAGAGTATCAGAAGCAGAGCGGAAATGAGAATTGTCTGTCCGCGTAAGCACATTGGGAAGGGATCAGTTGCTGAATGCTTGGTTGGACTGTTGTGCCTTAATTGTCTGTAGGAGGAAGCTGCCCTGTCGCCGCAGAATGCTCGACACGCATTATTATTATCATAAGCAGTCGGCGTCAGTTGCTTTATTGTTGCGCACCTTTAAGTTGAGCCCTTCCCAGTCTCAGCTGTCTGTCTCGTCGTTTGGAAACTTCACCTTTGAAAGGCAGGGGCTTAGATTTAAAAGCGGAGCTAGGCAACGCAGCTTGCATGTACTGCGTGGGAAAATAGCTCGGGTAGTATAGGCAGGCACTTAGCGTTGTTACGGGTGAATGAAATAACTGCCTGTGGGCCCCACCCCGCCCCTTACGGCCCAAGGAGGGACGCGTCTTCGTGTCTGTCCTTGGACTTTAAATGACTGTCAACACGTCCAGAGTGACGTCTGGAGTATCTCTAGGCATCGGCTGACGTTGCAAGTGCCGGTAGGTGATCCATCCACGGTGTCCTCGTAATCGAGGGACTTCCGTTTTGATTGTCCTGTCGTGTATTTGTAATCGAGAGATTTACGGTTTGATTGTTCTGTCGAGTATTTGCAATCGAGAGATTTACGGTTTGATTGTTCTGTCGAGTACTTGTAATCGAATGATTTACGTTTTAGATTGTACAGCCGTGTCCTTGTAATCGAGTGATTTACGTTTTGATTGTTCTGTCGTGTATTTGTAATCGAGAGATTTACGTTGATTGTACAGTTATGTCCTTGTAATCGAGGGACTTACGTTTTGATTGTTCAGTCGTGTATTTGTAATCGAGAGATTTACGTTTTGACTATACAGTTGTGTCCTTGTAATCGAGAGATTTACGTATTGATTGTTCTGTCGTGTATTTGTAATCGAGAGACTTATGTTTTGTTTGTTCTGTCATGCCTTGCAATTGAATTATTTACGTTTTGATTGTACCACAGTCGTTATGGGGTGTCAGACATGAACTCTTACTATTGTACAACAGTCGTTATGGGGTGTCAAACATGAACTCTTACTATTGTACAACAGTCGTTATGGGGTGTCAGACATGAACTCTTACTATTGTACAACAGTCGTTATGGGGTGTCAAACATGAACTCGTACTCTTCGTCTCCTTCCCTGTAGTGTCTAGCTGGAACATTTAGAAGACTGACACACACACACGCACGCGCACGCACACGCATGCACTCGCGCGCGCGCACGCACGCACCCCCCCCCCCACACACACATACATACATACATACATACATACATACACACACACACACACACACACACACACACACGCACATACATACTCTCACACACACGCACATACATACACTCTCTCTCTCACTCTCTCACTCTCTCTCTCTCTGTCTCTGTCTCTCTCTCTCTCTCTCTCTCTCTCTCTCTCTCTCTCTCTCTCTCTCTCTCTCTCTTTCTCTCACACACACACACGCGCGCGCACGCATGCAAGACACACACACACATACACACACGCACGCATGCACTTACACACACACACACACGCACACACTCACACACTCACACACACACATACACACATACACTCACACATACACACACACACACACTCACACATACACACACGCACGCACGCACGCACGCACGCACGCACTTACACACACATACGCACGCACTTACACACACACACACACACTCACACTCACACTCACACATACACACATACACTCACACATGCACACACACGCACTCACACACACACACACGTACACACACGCACACACACACACACACACACACACACACACACACACACACACACACCAAAACACTCACAACACTCACACACACACACACACACACACACACACACACACACACACACACACACACACACACACACACACACACACGCACACACACACACACACACACACAGCGTCAAACAGCGACATCTGTCATCCGAATTGACTGAACTAAATTGGCTGTAGTGAGAAACGGCTGCCGCAAAGAGTTTGGTCGTTACTGAGACTTAGTGCGAGCCTTAAGACACACTTAACTTGACACTACAACAACTTGCTCGTTAGTGTTCAGTTGTCTGATTAATACAGTGCATGAGGCTTAAAGAGGCATTCACCCGAAGGGCTTCGTCTTTACTGACACTTTAATCGAAAAAAACACGTAGTCGATAAAATCGGAGGAACACAGATAGAACATGGAGACGTTGAAACAGAAGGGGGAAAAAACAAAAAACAAAACCCAAAGAAACGGGGAGACGGTGAAATAGACTGAGAACACGGAGACGATGAAAAAAGAAAGAACACGGAGACGATGAAAAAAGAAAGAACACGGAGACGGTAAAATTAAAAAAAAAAAAAAAAAAAATAAACAGAAGGGGGAAAAAACAAAAAAAAAAAAAGAAACAACAAATAATAAAGACGAGAAAAAAAGAAGAAAGAAAAAAAAACACGGAGACGGAATAAAAAAAAAAAAAAACAGAGAGAAACATAGAAAGAACACAATAAACAAAAGAAACAAAAACACGGGAACGGTGACATAGAAAGAACACAGATAGACGGTGATATAGAAAGAAAACCACGGGGACGGTAAAAGAGAAAGAGCACGGAAATGGTGATATAGAAAGAACACGGACACTGTGAAATACAACACGGAGATAGCGAAAAAAGGAAAGAACACGGAGACGGTAAACAAAAAACAAACAACAAAAACAACAAAACTGAAAAAGGAAAAAGGAAAGCACACACAAAACAAACAAACAAACAAACAAAACAAAAAACAACAAGAAAAACAACAACACGGAGACATTGAAAAAGCAACAACACGGAGATAGTGAAATAGAATGAAACACACAGAGATGATGGAGACAAAAAGAAGAACAATTTGAGAGAGAAAAAAATTGGGGGGTTGGGGGGGGAGGGAGGGGGGGGGGACATGTAGAAAGAACACAGAAACGATGAAAAAGAACAAGGAGATGGTAAAATGGAAAGAACACTAATACCATGAAATAGAAAGAAAAGAAAGAAAAAAAGAAGAAAAAAGAAGAAGAAATAAACAAACAAAAACACATGACAATAAAACATGACAAGAAACACGCTTGCTTGCACTGCTTCCATCAAACTGTTTTTTGAATTTTTCTGCTGCTTGATCATATTTGACTATTATCGCATTTCCAGTTTGTGTGTGTGTTAGTGAGTGGGGTATACTTACCTTTTTTTCTTTATTTTTTTTATTTTTTTATTTTTTTTACTCGGAAGCTGTTTCAGACGAGGAAGAGTTTTGAATATGCGTTAACTTGTGACAGTGTAGAAAAAAAACATGAAGCAAGAACACGGAAACGATGAAACAGAACAAGGAGACGGTGAAATGGCAAGAACACGGATACGATGAAATAGAAAAGAAAGAAAAGAAAGAAACAAAAACCAGACAAGAAACACGCCTGCTTGCACTGCTTGCATCAGACTGGCTTTTGAAGTTTTCTGTTGCTTGATCATATTTGACTATTATTAGAGTTGCCTTTTTTTGAGAGTGTGGTACTCTTACTTTTTCTTCTTCTTTTCTTTTTCTTCTGCTTCGTCTCTCTCTCTCTCTCTCTCTCTCTCTCTCTCTCTCTCTCTCTCTCTCTCTCTCTCTCCCCCCCCCCAACTTTTTATTTATTTTTAGACTCCTTGGGCCGTAAGGGAGAGTTTTGAATATGCGTTAGCTTGTGATAGTAGACAGTAGACACTGTGCGCTATGATGTGACCCTATGCGGACCCAAATAGTTAATCTCCAAATGCTATACAAGCTGATCGTTATAGTCATGTGAAAGCTGGTGAAAGTATATACCGAACAGCTACAGATCGTTTGGTCCCTTTTCCACAAAGTTCCCGTCAAAGTTATAAATAAGCAGACTCGTGTGTTTGAGATTGGGTTTTTGGGTTTTGAGCAAAGTACGTTCAATGAACAGGTAAGACGGAGTATTTAAAAAAAAAAAAAAAAGTCTGGGGATGGGTAGGGTTGGGATGGATGCATGGGGGGTTAGGGGGTGGGGGGGAGAGAGAGAGGTCTCACAGATAGAAGGCTAGTGCGATTGTTAGTTTGGTGCAACATGCTGCATTGGCTTATTAAGTCCTAGCCATCCCTCATGATTACGCCTTCCACCCCAACCCCTTTGAAACAAAGCGGAACAAAAGCCTCCGTTGTTCCCTCGCCGCTCCCACTAATGGGTCGTAAACTGAGACAATTGCTTTTATCATTACGGTTAAAATTATGAAGAGTAGGTTAATGGACAGCAAGGTGCGCGACAGAAAAGATCTTTCTCATTGTTGGTTCGACACACACAAACACACACAACACACACACACACCACACACACACACACACACACACACAAACAAAACCACACCACACACACAACACACAACACACACACCCGCAGCGTGCCGCCGCACCGCACGACACACACGCGCACGCACGCGCACACACACACAAACACACACGCACACACAACACCCCACACAACACAACACACACACACACACACAAAAAACACACACACACACACACACACACACACACACACACACCACGCACACACACACCAAAAAAAAAAAAAAAAGGAGAAGAAGAAAAAGAAAAGAAGAAGAAAAAAGAGAGAAAAGAAGTAAGAGTACTACACTCTCCAAAAAAGGCAACTCTGATAATAGTCAACTGTTCAACGAAAGTTTAAAAAGAACGCTGATTTTACCAGGACAATACTAAACATGCGCACGTTTTCAGTTGGAACACATTTTTTTTCTTCTTCAGACAACGAACATAATTAATACACACTGCATTAATTGAGCCACAAACACTCTGGCATCATCTGCCGGATTAGTACGCAGTTTTCACTGTGCTGTGTGCTATGTGTTTGTCTGTTGCTGGCGAAACGTGTTTCCGCTGAAAATCGGCACATGTTTTTCATTCTCCTGTTAAAATCTAGAGTTCGCTAGAACCTTTTGTGCGTTCTGATATTGTTTGTACAATGATCGCGCTAGACATTTTTCAAACCGGTGTGACATCTAGAAAGTGGCAAAAGTGGTTCATGGAAATTACCGCTCAGCATGCAGTCACTGTAAACGGTCTGACACACTGCCTTCCGTAGATTCTACTACATAGTTCAGGAGCTGTGTGAGAGTCGAGGTGGCCGTCCTGGGCTGTCCGTCCTAACGAGCCGCATGGTTTCCGTGGACGTAAAGCTACATTGAACCATGCTTCGGCTTTGGTCTCGGGTTGTCCCTAATATGTCAGCAGACATCCGAGGACATTAAGCATCACTTCGTCATCAGCTCTACTAGCAAACACCTCGTTCCCTTCCCAGTCTAGAACACACACACACAACCACACACACACACACACACACACACACACACACACACACACACATTTCTCTCTTTGTGTGCTGCTTTTATATTTTGTATTTTGTTTGAGAACTTGTCAAGCAAAGTTATTGATTTTGTTTCCGGTATTTGCTGATCTTCACCGGTAAAATACCGGAAATTACCGGTTAACGCAAACCCCGTTACAATTTCACATACTGCACAATTCTTACTGACACACTAGTCCCACCGAAGTCGCCGGCAGACGACCAAAAATCCTCCAAAGAAAAAATTTCCCGTCCCTTGATCATTGTAGAATGCTAAACGGGCAGTCAGCTTTGTTTCAGACTCTCTCTCTTGTTGGTTGTTTCAATGTAAACTCTCTCTCTCTCTCTCTCTCTCTCTCTCTCTCTCTCTCTCTCTCTCTCTCTCTCTCCCCTCTCCCTCCCTCCCTCCCCTCCCTCCTTTTTTCTCTTTTCTCTCTCTTTCTCTCTCTCTCCCCCCCCTCTCTCTCCCTCCCTCCCCCTTGTTGGTTGTTTCAATGTAAAGTGGATGGCGAATCGTCTGCTACCATACGTTCAACCCGTCATAGGTTCGAATGCTCTCTCTCTCTCTCTCTCTCTCTCTCTCTCTCTCTCTCTCTCTCTCTCTTGTTGTTTGTTTCAATGTAAAGTGGATGGCGAATCGTCTGCTACCCTTACGTTCAAAGCCCTCCATTCATGCTCTCTCTCTCTTCTCTCTCTCTCTCTCTCTCTCTCTCTCTCTCTTGTTGATTGTTTCAATGTAAAGTGGATGGCGAATCGTCTGCTACCATACGTTCAACCCGTCACAAATTCGAATGGAAAGAAAAGAAGACTTTCTGCGGTGAGCTGCACGAGATGTAGTTGTTCAGTGGCGAAGGATTGATTTTTAGAAAAATTTTGGTGGTATATTTTCGAATTGGGTAAATTCTTGTCATCCGTAGTTGGCTTTGTATTGAATTTGGCGTAGCCGTTTTATTGATTGATTTTAATTTGTTTTAATCGATAAATCTCTAACTCGCCTCAGTGATTTGAAAACAAACAAACTGTGTTTAGAACTGCGTATAATATACAAGTCTTTCACAGTTATATTTGCAGTATATTAATAGTAAACCATGTGCTACGTTTTCTACTAAACAAGTCCATTTACCGTTAAAAAATTCCATCACCGTTAACGTTCCATTTCTGCGTACCTTTGTGACAATCAAGAGTCCAGTTTTTGCTACCTTTGTCACAGATCAGAGTCCCATTTTTGCGTATGTAGTCACAGCTGGCGTCTTATTTGGCTGCACTTGTACTGTTAAGGTCACATTTTTGATTAACCTTGTCCCAGTTCTCCCATTTTGCATAATTGTGTCAGAGCAAACATCCCATCTTATGTAAATTTGTCACAGGTGAGATCCCATTCATTGTG
>JABMCL010001223.1:580000-610000 GCA_018857735.1 Alviniconcha marisindica | reverse complement strand
CACTCACTGCTTGTGGCTAAGAAATTCTGCAGCTACGCAACGCTTTCTACTGGAAATAAAGTCTAGCATTTGTTCGCTTCCTTTGGCCACTTTAGCAGTTTTGTTTTCGTTTTTTGTTTTCGTTTTTTTACCACTCCTTAACAAAGACCCAAGTACCCGCCCCCCTTCCCTCCGTAACAAAGACCCAAGTACCCGTCCCCCTTCCCTCCTTAACAAAGACCCAAGTACCCGTCCCCCTTCCCTCTTTAACAAAGACTCAAGTACCCGTCCCCCTTCCCTCCTTAACAAAGACCCAGGTACCCGTCCCCTTCCCTCCTTAACAAAGACCCAAGTACCCGTCCCCTTCCCTCCTTAACAAAGACCCAAGTACGTTCCCCTTCCCTCCTTAACAAAGACCCAAGTACCCGTCCCCCTTCCCTCCTAACAAAGACCCAAGTACCCGTCCCCTCCCCTTCAACCTCCGTAACAAAGACCCAAGTACCCGTCCCCCTTCCCTCCTAACAAAGATCCCAAGTACCCGCCCCCTTCCCTCCGTAACAAAGACCCAAGTACGCGTCCCCCTTCCCTCCGTAACAGGACCCAAGTACCCGTCCCCCTTCCCTCCGTAACAAAGACCCAAGTACCCGTCCCCTTCCCTCCTTAACAAAGACCCAAGTACCCGTCCCCCTACCCTCCTTAACAAAGACCCAAGTACCCGCCCCATTCCCTCCGTAACAAAGACCCAAGTACCCGTCCCCCTCCCTCCTTAACAAAGACCCAAGTACCCGTCCCCCTACCCTCCTTAACAAAGACCCAAGTACCCGTCCCCTACCCTCCTTAACAAAGTACCCTCCCGTAACAAAGACCCAAGTACCCGTCCCCCTACCCTCCTTAACAAAGACCCAAGTACCCGTCCCCCTTCCCTCCTTAACAAAGACCCAAGTACCCGTCCCCCTACCCTCCTTAACAAAGACCCAAGTACCCGTCCCCCTTCCCTCCTAACAAAGACCCAAGTACCCGTCCCCCTTCCCTCCATAACAAAGACCCAAGTACCCGTCCCCCTTCCCTCCTTAACAAAGACCCAAGTACCCGTCCCCCTTCCCTCCTTAACAAAGACCCAAGTACCCGTCCCCTTCCCTCCTTAACAAAGACCCAAGTACCCGTCCCCCTTCCCTCCTTAACAAAGACCCAAGTACCCGTCCCCCTTCCCTCCTTAACAAAGACCCAAATACCCGTCCCCCTTCCCTCCTTAACAAAGACCCAAATACCCGTCCCCCTACCCTCCAGTGGAGGAAGCGCACGTGCTGTTGTAGTTTCTGCATGAACAACCGCGTCGACGTCCCGGTATTTCCCGGTATTATTTTTAAAAAAAATCGACTATAATCGCCTTTGTCGTCCTTTCCGCCGTGTTCTTAATATCCACAACTCCTCTTCACTGAGTGATGTAACTCTTGCTTCTTGCTTCGCATTAGTCTTTTGGTCCTGAATCGTGTTCGTCCATTTTCTTCGTCTTCTTCTTCCTTTTGGGGGATGGTGTTGTGTTGTGTGTGTGTGTGTGTGTGTGTGTGTGTGTGTTGGGGGGGGGGGGTGTCTTAGTTTCTGTAGGGGTTATCCTGATGCTATGCTTGTAGCATACAGATATTTGGATCTTGCATAACGTTTGTTATTGACATTGGTTTATATCGGAGTTTGAAAAAAAATCCGAAACCGTCATATATGATTTTGTCCAAAGAAGAGAGGTCTGTAAGGCACAGGCCTGTAAAGGGTTGGTCTTTAAGGCACAGGCCTGTAAAGGGTTGGTCTTTAAGGCACGGCCTGTAAAGGGTTGGTCTTTAAGGCACAGGTCTGTAAAGGGTTGGTCTTTAAGGCACAGGCCTGTAATGGGTTGGTCTTTAAGGCACAGGCCTGTAAAGGGTTGGTCTTTAAGGCACAGACCTGTTAAGGGTTGGTCTTTAAGACACAGACCTGTAAAGGGTTGGTCTTTAAGGCACAGACCTGTAAAGGGTTGGTCTTTAAGGCACAGACCTGTAAAGGGTTGGTCTTTAAGACACAGGCCTGTAAAGGGTTGGTCTTTAAGGCACAGGTCTGTAAAGTTTAGGTTTTTGAGGGACAGGTCTGTAAAAGTACAGCCGGTCTGTAAGGGGCGGGTCTGTACTGGACCGGTCTGTATGGGACAGGTTTTAAGGAACATTTCTGCACACACAAAAAAACAGGTCCGTGAGCGCCAGGTCTGTACAAGAACAGGTCTTTAAGGGGCAAATCCTTAAGGCACAGGTCTTTAAGGGGCAGGCGCTTTAAGGAACAGGTCTCTAAATGAACAGGTCTGGAAGGGACGAGCTTTAAGGGGAAGGTCTGTAAAGGAAACGTCTGTGACGGATAGGTCTGTAAAAGACGAGGTCTGTGAGGGATAGGTCTGTGAAAGACGAGGTCTGTGAGGGATAGGTCTGTGAAAGAACAGGTCGGTGAGGGATAGGTCTGTGAAAGACGAGGTCTGTGAGGGATAGGTCTGTAAAAGAACAGGCCTGTTTGGGATAGTTCTGTAAAAGAGCTGTAAAGGACAGGAGGTCAGTTTACCCCATTTCCCGCGGGTCATCCTGTCTGTGGTCCTGTGTCATGTCGCCTGGCCTCAAATCCTGTGGGTCACCGTGTCAGTCCACCCGCTGTCTGTGTGTCATTGTGTGTCAGTTTGTCTCCTCACTTCCTGTGGGGTCACCGTATCCGTCCATCCGCTGTCTGTGCGTCATCCTGTGTCAGTTGGTCTCCTCACTTCCTGTGGGGTCACCGTATCCGTCCACCCGCTGTGCGTCATCCTGTGTCAGTTGGTCTCCTCACTTCCTGTGGGGTCACCGTATCCGTCCACCCGCTGTACGTCATCCTGTCAGTTGGTCTCCTCACTTCCTGTGGGGTCACCTTATGCCCATTCACAACGGCGCCAGATTAAGCCAGTTCTGAAGATGGATGCCGAGGGGTGGGGTCCTTGGTTAGATCACACCCTTGCGTAATTAACCGTTAACGTGACCTTAGGCTGGGCAACGGTAGTCTTCTGCCTTCCGCTTGGGTCTTGGCCCACCGTCAGTCTGGCCAGCGTCATCTATCAACCACTCTCTCCAGAGAACCTCCTGGTCTGTGTCGGCACCTGCTCGGTTCAGACCTCACCTCGTGGCTAGGGGGAAAAAGCTCGGTGTTGTTGACCACGGGCTTCTTCCTGACCTTTGCGAACTCTATTCCACTGTGGCTGCTCAGTGTCGTGATGCCATTGCCGAGGAACCCCCCCCCCCGCCCCACCCTACCCACCCCCCCACCCCTCCCCACACTCCTCCTCCGTACCCCCTTACCCCACCATCCACCCGCCTGCTCCGCAAACCCCCACCCCCTTCCCACCCACCACCCGCCTACCCCCGCTCCCCACGTCTTTACTTGGGAGGGCCTGTGTGATAGGAGTGCTGTCGGGAAGCAGGAGGTGGACGTAGGCAGTGGTGGGTAGGAAGTGTCGTCGAGCTCTACCCTGGGCTCTCCGCTGACAAGGCTCCTCCCTCCTCGCAGCCCCACCCTCCGTGCGACGGGCTGGCCAGGCGCGATGCCCCTGCTGCTGCTGCTGCTGCTGCCGCTGCCGCTGCTTGTTGCTGCTTCTTGGAGACGGGAGCCTGGGAGACCTGTGCGCGCGTTACAATGCTAATGGCACTGGCTCCAGAAAACACAGGCTGGGAAGAAACGGAGAGTAGGTGTAATTGGCGAGGCCCGGCGGTGGCTGTGTTTCGCCGCCACTACCACCGCGACAACGGCGACAGCACTTAGATGGCTCTGATTGGACGCTGCACAAATAGCACGCGTGCATCTGCATCGACTGTTGTGGAGCCGGCGATGGTAAAAAGCGCGGGCGGGCGGCCATGTGTCAGAGGGAAAAAGACCAACGTTGCGCTCTGCCCTGCGTGCCGCACATAGCAGTCCACACTGAGCCGTCTTCGTCTGTCCACCTACCTGTTTGTCTGTCCGTCCGCGTGTGTCAGTAGTGTGACTGTGTGCGTGGTCTCCGCCTCGCTCGGCGTCTTTAGGGAGGGGTGTGTCACTTAAAGGTCCAGCCATGCTCGCCACGTCCACGTTTATGGGTGAGTGAGCACGAGGGTGTTGTTGTTCAGTGGTGTGGAACTGAAAAGCGGAAGTGGCAGCCACGTGCTGGTCCGTTTTTGTGTTGTGCTTTTCTTTTCCCCGTCTGTTTGTCTTCCCTGATCACTGATACACGTGTTTGACTTCCGTAGATCTGGATGATAAACAGTCGCTGCTTTGGTCGATAGTTGGCTCTCTCTCTCTCTCTCTCTCTCTCTCTCTCTTCTCTCTCTCTCTCTCTCCTCTCTCTCTCTCTCTTGTTGCATTTTTTTAGTTAGCAGGTCTTGTTTGGACTGATTCTCTACCAATTATGTGACTTCCTAACACGCAGATGAAGTAGATTAAATGATTTTTTCCTGGTTCTGACTGTCCTGACTGATGACATTGTGGATCATGTGGTTGTTGATCGTTTTTGACAGAATTAGCCTTGTTTTTTATGTGACTTTGCATCTCTCGGATTTGAGTTTGTAACGCATTAGAAAATGTTGACATTTTGTTCTCTGCCCGTTTGTGATGCATGACTTGCAACTTTGATGAATTTTGCGCGCTATTGTGTGAGTGTGTGTGTGTGTGTGTGTGTGTGTGTGTGTGTGTGTGTGTGTGTGTGTGTGTGTGTGTGTGTGTTTTCCTCGTTACTGGCAGATGTTGCGTGTGGAGGAACTACGAGTGACGTCCATACTTAGCTGATTGTGTTGTTTTTCAACATGATATGTGTGGAGAAAGTACGAGTGACGTCCATGTTTAGCTGATTGTGTTGTTTTTCAACATGATATGTGTGGAGAAAGTACGAGTGACGTCCATGTTTAGCTGATTGTGTTGTTTTCCAACATGATATGTGTGGAGAAAGTACGAGTGACGTCCATGTTTAGCTGATTGTGTTGTTTTTCAGCATGATATGTGTGGAGAAAGTACGAATGAAGTCCATGTTTAGCTGATTGTGTTGTTTTTCAACATGATATGTGTGGAGAAAGTACGAGTGACGTCCATGTTTAGCTGATTGTGTTGTTTTTCAACATGATATGTGTGGAGAAAGTACGATTGACGTCCATGTTTAGCTGATTGTGTTGTTTTTCAACAGCGTTCAGGGACTACTTGCTAGGTACGTGACGTTTTGGAGGTGGTGGCTATCAAATTACAACTAGACACTTTTGCTCTGTTTAGCATTGGGTTCTGCTTAGCTTACCTCCTTGTTGGTTTTTGGTTTTGATTTTGCATCTGCCCTCTCCCTCCGTGTACTTCATCGCCCCGGCTAGGACTGTTTCCAGTGAGAAATTCTGATCGGTTCACTACAGCCAGCCAGCTGTGACAGTCTGCTGACTACCTCCTAACAGTGATGGAATTTCTCTCAGATCGAAATGGAAGGGGAAAAAAGGTTATTACGGACGCATTTGATAAGACAATACAAAACATGTGTAATGTCTGAAGAAAGAAAAAAAGGTTATCACGGACGCATTTGATAAGACGATACAAAACAATGTGTAGTGTCTACACGTCGAAACACGAAAACGGTTATAAAGCACGTTTTTAATAGGAAAATACCAAAAAAAAGAAATTAAGGTGGAAATTCTTGGGACTGAAAAGCAGAAATGGTTATAAAGGACGTTTTTAAAATATAACAATACCAAAAAGTATGGAATTTCTTTACAGATCGAAACACAGAAAGGTTAAGAAGGACGGTTTCGATAGGACAATACAAAAACGTTTTGTGGAATGCCTACAGATTGAAATGTAGAAATGGTTATAAAGGGCGTTTTTAATAGGACAGTACCAAAAATGTGGAATTTCCACATATCCGAACACAAAAAGGTAATAAAGGACGCTTTTAATAGGACAGTACAACGACAACAAAAGTGGAATTCATACAAATTGAAACGCAGAAAATTAATGGTTATAAAGGACGCTTTTAATAGGACAATGCAAAACAGTGTTGAATTTCTGCAGATCAGATCATACATAAAGTTAAAAAGAACGTTGTTGTTGTTGTTTTTCTTTTCTTCTTCTCCTAAACTCCGCCATAACGCAAGCAGCGTGGAATTTCTGCATATCAAAACACACTAAAGGTTACAGTAAAAGACGTTGTGGAATTTGTCTGGAACAGAAGGCTCAAAAGAACTTTTTTTGAATAGGACAACAAAAATAATGTGGATTTTGTTCAGATCAGAAAACAAAGGGAATTGAGAACAACGCCTTTTTAATAGAAACTAAAACTAAAACAATATGGAACTTCTACAAACCGGAAACACACGTAGAGTTAAAAAGAACGCTTAAAGGACGATACAAAACAGTGTGGAATTTCTACAGTTCAAAATAAAGAAACGATTACAAAGAACGCTTTTAATAGGACAGTTCAAGCAATGCGGAGTTTTACCACATCAAAGCACACAAAAGATTATTTTTTTTAAAGGGGGGGGGGGGATGAGAGAGAGAAAAGAAAGGGATTTTTTTTGTTCAAACCAAAGTTATAGACAGATAATTTTTTAGATAGGACAGTCGACAATACGAGACAGTATGGAATTTGTTCTGACCAAAGTTATACAAAGAACGCTTTTTAAAGAGAATGATACCAAACGAAATGGAACTTATTCACTCCAAAGTTATAGAAAGAGCGTTAGTTAAAAACATTAAGAGGACTATACGAGACAATATGGAATTTGTTCAGACCAAAGTTATACAAAGAACGCTTTTTAGAGAGGACAGTGCGAGACAATATGGAATTTGTTCAGACCAAAGTTATACAAAGAACGCTTTTTAGAGAGGACAGTGCGAGACAATATGGAATTTGTTCAGACCAAAGTTATACAAAGAACGCTTTTTAGAGAGACCAGTGCGAGACAATATGGAATTTGTTCAGACCAAAGTTATACAAAGAAGGCTTTTTAGAGAGGACAGTGCGAGACAATATGGAATTTGTTCAGACCAAAGTTATACAAAGAACACTTTTTAGAGAGGACAGTGCGAGACAATATGGAATTTGCACACAAAATATACCGCAGTGTGCTTTTTTTCCCCTTTCTGTTTTTAACTAGGACAATACAAAACAGTGTGGAATGTGAACGAACAATCGGCTATAGAGAACGCTTTCTTTTAACAGGACAACACGAGACAATGAACTAATATTGAAATTATACAGAACTGCTCCTGGAGGATATTTTGTGTTTCCAATTGCCGTGGGATCTTTAACATGCGTAGGTGTGCCCCTACAGCACTCACGACCTCGGTTCTCTGTGTCTTCTGAGCAGAGTCACGAAAACAGGCAGCTTTTGTGTGCGCGAGCGTTGTTGTTCATTCCTAAGCGATAATCCTGGTGGTAGTGAGTGTGTTTTGGGTTAAGCGCCGTCGGGAGGTTCTGTGGGGGTGTTCTCTGATAGTGAGTGTGTCTTGGGCGAAGTGTCGTCAGGATGCTTTAGCAGTGTCAGAAGGGCGATTTGAGTGCACCGCGCACCTTTTCCTTAGTTTTGATCTACGTGTGCACAGTTTGAAATACACGTTTGCTTCTCGTTCTTTTTTGTTCTTTTGTTCTCTCTCTCTCTCTCTCTCTCTCTCTCTCTCTCTCTCTCTCTCTCTCTCTCTCTCTCTCTCTCTTCTTCGGTTTCTATACGCTAGGCATGAGTGGGTAATGAGAATAAGTGGCAGCCTAACGCTTGTACTTGAAAACGAATCCTTTAAAGCAGTGTATTGTTTTTTAGATGATGACTCGTTTGCTTCACAGAACTAACGAGTGTTAGAAATGGTCCCTTAAAACTGTCCGCTGTTACTGATGACCTGTAAGTTGACGAGAATTCAATTGTACCCATCTTTGGGTCAAATAAAAGGTATTCAGCAGACACAAGCGTCTCTGATTTTAAAATTATTGTGTGTTAATGTGCCTGTTCCGGTAGTTTGAGGAACAGAACTGCAAAAGCATTAACCTCTTATTAACCTCCACTGCTCCCGGCTACTTGACTGAACTCCTTAAAGTTTACAAACCAACCTGCCAGCAGCGTTCTTCTTCTGATCCTTCCGTTCTTTTGTCTTCCCTGTGCGTGCATGCACTCGCTTGGTTCCAGGTGTTTTTCTTATGCTGCACCGTCTGTCTGGAACAGTCTCCCTTGCAAAGTTAGGTCAGCAAACACACTTTCATCTTTCAAATCGTCTCTGAAATCCCAACTCTTAGCTGCACTGACAGTGTGTGTGTGTGTGTGTGTGTGTGTGTGTGTGTGTGTGTGTGTGTGCACGTGTGCGTTCGTGTGTGTGCGCGCGTGCTGGCGCTCGCGCGTTTCTTCGCATTGTAATGGACTATGTACTCCCATTTGGAGGAATAGCGAATAAAATAATTCATTATTGATACTATCATTATTAAGCAGGAGAGCATGGCAGTGAAAGGGTCAATCAACCTTCAAATCAAAATGCGCATTATCTCTTTGTCAAGAGACAGTATTATAAAATGAACAGACAAAGGCGACTTCAACGGTATTATAAAACGAAGAGAGGAAGGCGACTTCAAAGTTTTGAAACAAATCTGGCCAATCCTTACTACCGGAATGGAAATGAAGCAAGGTGCAGATCTACGTTATAATTTTTGTCGTTTGCACGTGCAAGTAATCCCTTAGCTTTACTGTTGTGCGGCTGAAGCAACAGATGCTACTTATTTTCTCAAATGTAGAAAACATAACTTTCACTGTTTGTGCGTTTTTTGTTTTTGTTTTTAACAGGACGGGTTATGTAGGAGTCTGCACGTATTAAACGATTTTTTTTTCTTCCGAAGACGTCCACCAGAAATGAATCGGGTCTCACGTTTATATTTTTAGTGCCATTGCCGTCAAAAAACACGGAGACTAATCAGTTCTTGTTCAAGTTCAGACAAGTAAAACTGGTTTAACCTTCCCCTACGTGGCCATTCAGGTAACTATGCTAACGGCTCATTAATTTAAAAACATGTGAAAAGAGTATCCAAAGCATTGCAGTTTG
This sequence comes from Alviniconcha marisindica, assembly GCA_018857735.1. Classification (NCBI taxonomy): domain Eukaryota; kingdom Metazoa; phylum Mollusca; class Gastropoda; family Provannidae; genus Alviniconcha; species Alviniconcha marisindica. Next base: position 600,970 of record JABMCL010001223.1, on the reverse strand, counting down.
TCACACAAAATAAATAATAACTTGATAGACGGGGGGGGGGGGGGTTGCAGATCAGGTCAGTGTGCAGTTGTGTCAATGACGTCAAGCGCGACTAATGCAAGTCAAACTAGCACACACACACACAAAATGTATATATATATATATATATATATATATATATATACGAGAAGTACGTGCCCACATTCTGTATGAACTGCACATTAAATGCACAAAACAATGCCTTCAAGATAAAGCTTCTTCTTTCTTTTTTTCAGTCGTGAATCGTGTTCATTTTTTCCCTCTTCTTCTGCCTTTTTTGGGATGGTGGTGGTGGTGGTGGTGGTGTGTAGTTGTTGGGGGGGGGGTCTTACTTTCTGTAGGGATTATCCTGATTGTACCATCGGATTTTTCTTTCTCGAATAACGCTTATTATTGACGTTGATCTTTATCAGATTTTGAAAAACAAAAACAAAAACGTCATAATTTATGACTTTGTCGAAAGAAGAGAGACACACTGTTTTCTTTTTGCACCTTGGTATTCATCCGAGACGGAGCGTTAGGCGTGCCGTGGCTGGTCAAGTAGGCATTCAGGAGATGGTGACTAGAGTTAAGAGTAGCGCAGAGACAGAACGTTGTGTTCTTTTGTTTGTTTGTTTGTTTGCGCGGTTGTTCCGCAGTGTTGCACTGAAGTAGTTTACTGCCAGCATCCAAAATGTGCATCAAAGCCACAAGATCGAAAAACTCATTTTGTTCTTATGTTTGAAATTAACCCCCCCCCAAAAAAACTAAACAAAACAACAACAACAAAAAACGATCTTGTCTCAAGAACGGTTTTCCTCCTAGTGTGTATCGATTCACGTAACGTTTAGCATGAGTATACGATCAGGCCACTGGTGTGTTCGATGGGGGAAGGTCTGCACTCGAAATTTGAAGAGAAAAAAAGAAAGAAAACACACACACACACACACACACACACACACACACACACACACACACACACACACACACACCATCAACAACAACAACAACAACATAATTTCATTGACAAATGAAAACCTTTCATCTAGGAAGGTTCAAGAAAACCGAAAATTCTCGACAGATTGTGATATTACTGTTGTTTTTATTTACGCTAGAAACAACAGAATTTCTGAGCTTTCATGGGCTAAATGTGTGGGCTATATAGATGATACCTGAAAATTGAGCGTGGGAAGAGGCTTTTATCCTCCTCCATCCGCGCCCCCCCTCCCCCCCAACCCACTCGAAACCATCTCGTTTGGGAATAAGAGCCGGGATGGCACACGCTCAGTTGCAGATGTATATTCATTGCAAGAAGAATCTGCTGTCTTATCTCATCAAGCAAATCTTCGGGGGCTTTGCTCCCTTCATCAGCGCTGCTAGCTAGACTGCATCAGTTAAATAATGACCACAAAAAAAGAAAGAAAGAAAAAAAGGAAGGGAGGCGAGAAAATGGTGGTGGGGGAGGGTGGGGCGAACATTTTCGGTCTGTTGTTGTTGTTGTTGTTGTACACACTCACACGCACGCGTAGAGTTAAAACAAATGGTTTGATAGGGATTATTGATAATTCTGTCACTTGAGAGGCAACGACAAAAGCTGCATGTTTTGTTGCAGCGTAACTGAAGCTTCGTTCCTTTGAGCACTGTACAAAATCGTTATCTTCAGTTTTCAAAAGAGGATATAAGTTCAGTGATGAGGAGACCTTTTTACGCTTGTGCATGTGTGTTTTTCTCAACCAGACTTTATGCTGGATGGGAAAGGCAATTTTTCATTCGATGCAACAGCGGTCATTTCTACTGCGCCGTGTTTCACCGACAAGGGTGAGCCCAACGCGCTTTACAAAATCAACAGTAATGCATACTGATGCGTAAACCGTTGCGTTCATGCCACATACCTGCATGCTGAAACGCACTCAACAGATACAGATACAGCGTCCACCTAAGCACGTTTTATTCTACCATTGGCGGGAGCTGCCACAAGTATCATTTTTGTCGCGACAGACGCGTGTTTGTCGCGACAAAACACGTCTTTTGTTGCGACAAAGTTATGCTCGTTTTGTCGCGACAAAATTATGTTTGTCGCGACAAAAATGGCAGCTATCGCCAATGATATTATTCGCACATCGTAAACGTAAATTTAGCAAGCAACAAGCGTAGGGAACTCAACAGCGATATGCTTTTGTAACCTTTGAGACGATATACATACTTGCAATGGCGAAATGAAACAGCAGATTATATTAAAAATCAATACACACGGGAGTTAATTAGCGCTCGAAATATGTAACACAAGCACAACAACAACAAAGAACTGAGTTCCCTACAGTAGCTCTCACCTGGCATACGTGTAAATACAAGGTACACAAACTCCACCAGAGATAGATTTTTCAGCTAATTGTATTGTGCACAGAAAAAGACGAAGGTGACGGAAGAAGGAGAAACGAAGAACGGAAATAAATAATTAATAACGATAAGAATTCGAATAATAATATAATCAAGATAATAATAACAATAATATTTAACTTGTGTGTCTGTATACTTTCTCTTTCTCTCTCTCTCTCTGTCTGTTTCTCAGTCTCTGTCTCTCTGTGTGTCTCTCTCTGTCTGTCTCTCTCCCTGTCTTTGTTTCTGTCTGTCTCTGTCTGTCTGTCTATCTCTGTCTCTGTCTTACTCTGTGTCTGTCTCTGTGTCTCTGTCTCTCTCCTTGTCTCTCTTTGTCTCTGTCTGTCTCTGTCTGTCTGTCTCTCTCTCTCTGTCTCTCTGTCTCTCTCTGTCTCTGTCTCTCTCTTTCCCTCTTGCAGACAATAGTATGTTCCACGTGTGGCCACGCGCTCAACGCAGAATCATTGGTTGATCAACCCGTAATTCACTGCCTGCCTACAGCCATTAGGACAGTGAAAGTCAGAGGTTTTTCGCAGATAAGACATGAGAAGCACAGCCAAGGACACACACGCCATAAAACCCCTACAACAACAACAACAACAGCGACAGCAACAAGAAGAAACGTGTAGGGAAGAATGCCACTTTGTTTTTGTTTTCTCCATAATTCATTTGTCTTTTTCAAATTAATCTGCCTCTGTGTGTGCTTTTCCCTGTTAGCTGGGTTTGACTTACTAAACTCCAGACTAGGGACTACTGTTATCCTTGACAGTCCCGACACCCACACATAACAGTTTATGAGCACTTTTTTTTTTCTTTTTCTTTTTTTCTCACCATCATTGTGGTTATTTTTATTTCATTTACTTAATTCGATCTCCATCACTGTTGCTGTTTGTGACCGTAAGTACACTTCTTTAAAAAAAAAAATCCAAGTCTTCAGCCTCAACATGCCAAATGAGCTAGCTAATTAGCGCTAGAAAGCCGTCACACGGGAGCAACAGTAAATACCCGATTCTCCAGCGGTAACTCGCTTGGCATGCGAGTTTTTGTACGAAAATAATAAGGTACAGAAACTGTGCTCAGTGTGCCTCACGTCTTCAGACATTAGCCATCATCAGCTTCACCCAGTTCACAAATGTATGCCACGCGGATGTACACATAATCTATGCTCACAGGAGGATCTGCCTAGGTCTGAACAGGAAAGTCTTAAGCTGGAATTTAAATTCAGACAGACCTGGAATATTCTGCGGACTACAGACTTACTCCATCCATTCCCGGTAGTGGTTTTGCTGAGGACACAGGTAGTTGAGGTTCGGAAACAAACCTATCAGAAACCTTATCTTTCTAGCCTGTAGTAGCTAGATCAGAATATAGCCTTGCGTGTTTATCTTGCTGCCAACAATTCATCCATGGCTTTTTCAGCAGTCACTTCTGTGGACACTGTGACTTGCTCCGCACAACTGCTGAAAGAGCAAGATCCAAACACAAAAAAGGTTAAAAAGAACGCTATTTATTATGACACAACATGCGAAATTTCGGGGTAAGCCCCTTCTTCAAGCTACAAAACAACACTTAAACAACAGTTAAACGGTGAAAAATGAGGTGTAGGATACGTATCTGCTTTTGTTTGAGCTGTTTTGTTATGTTGTTTTTAACCTTTTTATGTGTTTGGATCTGTTTTAGAACTCTAGCAGTCATTCTTGTTTCAGTTTTTTGTCGAAAGATTAGTTAGTTAGTTAGTTAAGGCTTTGAGCCCAGTCAGCCACATAGGGCTAACTGTTGAAAGAGCAAGTTGCAAAGTACATAAACTTGCTTTGCACTGGCTGGCTCCCCACCGCCTTAATACCTGTTGTTCTGGTGGTGGCGGCCTTGCTTGCTTTCGTGGGTCGGAGCGCTTGGGACGGGCGTTACACAGGTACCCTGCTCTGTCCTAATAATAAACCGTAAGATATTTCTGTGGACGTTAAGCCCCAGCAGAAAGGCACAAAAATGACGTGGCTGCGACAGTTTCTCATGTGGACCCGCCCCAGTAGAAAATGTCAGCCTGTTCGTCGTCACAGACAGCTGATGAGGCAGATGGCGGGGTTTGAAACTCGTGGACTATATGTAGGCTTCAGAACATTTATAACTGCCGGCAGATGCTTAAAGGGGAAAGCGTATATATAGCGTGTATCAGGACGGCGATTTTCGATCTTATTTGTCATTTAATGAACTGTCTTTTGTCCGTATACTGTTTTTAAGTTGCGAACTATGTTGCTAAATGAAGAGTTGTGTATTCTGAGCTGAGTATTATGTTTTTTTAGAAATAATTTATTTTACCTCAACCTTCACAAATCCTCGTCTGCGAGGAGTCAGCTATCATGATTTACATCTTTTTCATGTGTTGAACCCTGGTATAACTAGAGTGTGACGAGAGCGTTACATACGAAGTTATCTGCAGCTCGATTTATTAGTTGATTTAACGGGGTTTCCCCGCAGTGAGGTACCGCGGACGCAGAAATTAAGGTCCCCTCTGTTGAGAACCCAGAGCTGACAAATGTTCTCCCTTTAAAGCCAGGAGTAGGTCAGAATATAGCCACGCATGCTCCGCCCACTGCCAGGAAATTCTTCCGTCTCCAAATTTCTACCTTCCCAGTCCACTCACCTTCATTTGTTCCCCAATCCTCTCCTTGCTGTTTGACTACGTTAGTTTCACGAGCGATTTAAGCAGGTTCGCGTGGCGAGTGCCCGCGGAATATAAATGGGTGGCGAAACGTGTCGTTGGGCATTAATACGTAGACTGGTGGTTTGTTTTCAACTTTGGGACAGCGCATTAGACAAACTCGTGGTTTAGAGATTTGTGTTTTTGAACTGATGTCAGAAACAATTAATGTATGATTCATCTTGATGTGGCTCAGTACGGTTGCCGGGACGTTACAATCCAAGAACTGACTACAGACAACTAAGTAACTACCGAGGTTGTCCGTATGATGGTATTTTGTGTTGACGTAAGTATGACGATAGTTTGTGTTGACATAAGTATGACAATATTTTGTGTTGCCGTAAGTATGACTATGTTTTGTGTTGACGTGAGTACGATGGTATTTTGTGTTGACGTAAGTACGATGGTATTCTGTATTGACGTAAGTATGATGGTATTTTGTATTGACGTAAGTACGATGGTATTCTGTATTGACGTAAGTATGATGATATTTTGTGTTGCAAGACGTAAGTGACTTGCCTTGTCTCAATTTTGCGCTAGGGGTGACTTCGACGAGCATCGGCCTTGTTGTTGCCACAGCCGCGTTTGTTCACGTGCAACCAGTCGAATCGCGGCTCGTCATCTTTAGCTTTGTGGGTTACATTGTGTCAACGCCGGCAGGAAGACATGGCTGCAATCAATGACACTGTGACTGCTCGGATATACGCAAACGCCACAACGCACTATACTACACTACTCTACACTACCCCCCCCCCACAACACACACACACATGCACAAGCACACACACACACATGCACAAACACACATGCACAAACACACACACACACACACACAACACACACACACACACACACACACACACATGCACAACACACACACCACACACACACACACACACACACACACACACACACACCACACACACACACACACACACACACACACACACACACACATGCACAAACACACATCACACACACACACACACACACACACACAGAGACACACACACACACACACACACACACACACACACACACACACACACACACACACACACACACACTCACACACACACACGCACACCAATAACCAAAAATCAAACCAGCCAATGCTATAATAATATACAAAACGAGCCAAACAAGTAGCTGTCATCCCTAATCCCGGCAAAATACCTGACACCAGCAGAACAATAACCTTTCACTCCATCGACAAACGTGTGCCGCGTGCACGATAAAAATCGCTTGCTCCGAAAACGGACGAGGCCGTGCTTGTCCCGGCCTCACAGGCGCTAATGCTCGTATCAGTAGGAACACAACTCGCCCTTAAGTGTGACAATATCCCTGTAATGCCCGTATCGGCATCGGAACAACTCTTCGCTGCGCGTTGATCCGCATCAGAACAGCCGTGTAATGCCCCGTATCAGTATCAGGACGTGGGCCTAATGCCCATATCGGTATCGCGCGCCTATCGGTGAGCCGGGCCAAAGGTTCCTAGCCTACCCTTCACGGGATCAGCTCAGCCGCCGTATCTGTACGGCGATCGCCAAGCCGGCCCAGTAAAGGGCGCCGGCACAGCAACCGCATCGTCAGTCGTGGGGTGACGCCAACTTCCCCCTCCCCCCCCAACCCCCCCCCCCCCCACTCGTCCGCTTCCGTTTCTGTGTGGATCCCTGGTGGCTCAGCGGGGGTGTGTTGGTCTTAAAATGGCGCGTCGACGGCCGGTGAGTGGTGGTGTACGTGTGTGCTTTTTGTTTGTTTGTTTGTTTGTTTGTTTGTTTTCTTTGTTGTTGTTGTTGTTGTTGTTGTTTTGTTTTTTAAATAAGTTTGGTTTTTTCGTATGTTTTGAGGGTTTTTTCTTCTTCTTCTTGCTGTATTGTTTGCACGTCGACTCGCTCCTGTAGTGGGGTATTTTCGACTTGTAGAAATTAGGGTCCCCCCTCTGTTGGTATCCCAGAGCTGACAAATTAATGTTCTTCCGTAAACACACTACACTACACTACACACACACACACACACACACACACACACACACACACACACACACACACCACACACAGAAAACCCACACGCATCTGAAACAAGAATGACTGGTAGCGTTCTAAAACCAGATCCAAACTTACAAAGGATTAAAAAGAACGCGATTATTTGTGTTTTGTCCTAGTAAATAGCGTTCTTTTTAACCGTGTATGTGTTTGGATCTTCTTATTACAGCTTTGTCCTAATTTCTACCTTCCCGTTCCATTCAACTTCATTTTGTTCAAATCCTCTGCCAACTTTTGAACTGCATTTGTTTTGTTTGAACTGCGTTTGTTTTGTCTGACTTTAAGGAGAATAATACAAAGGGACCTTCCGTTTTCTTTGATTTCAGCACTCTTACTTTCTCCTCCCCCCTCAAGCCCCCCCCCCCCCTTCTCTTGCCGTCTCCCCTACCCCCCCCCCCCCCATCTCCCTTTGCCCCCCCCCCCTCCCCACGTGCCCCCCACCCTGTCCACTTTTCCAGTCAGAACTGAGTGTTCGGATACATTCCGTCCACACGAATATGCAACATTTTAATTCGAGTGGCCCAAAAGAGAAATTTCCATTTTAGGCATTTATTATGAATGATAAAGTCCTTTTTGTATTTTGTAACATTTCACTTTCATCTAACCACGCAAGGAAAAACAACTGCTTGTGAAAGAAAAGAAAAATCCAATTTAATATTGTGATAACTGCACGTAGCACCCAGAAATCGCAGGCTTTCGAACCTGAGTGAGTAATTGGTTTTTAACGCCTAGTCAACGTGGCAGATTATATCAGGGCTAACCAAGTTATATACGTATATAAACATCAAATACTAAACCATAAATTATACTAAACCCAATAGAAGCCTAACCGTTCAGTAACGTTATGAGATCCAAACGCAAAAAGGTTCGAACGAACGCTTATTTATTTCAACACATACACACTATTATCAGTAATGTTATGTAAAAAATTAATGAACCAGATCAATATTTAATCAATTATAGTTTGTCAGAAACAGTAAATTTCTTGATAAAACCGAAGGTGGAACCTGAGTGTACCGCATGGTGCTCAACTCTCAAATAATAATAAACAAAGGACAAGAGTTCCAAAGACATAAACGGTTATAAAAGAACGCTAATTTAATAGGATAATACAAAACATGTGCTAGCAGTCATCCTTGTTTTATATTTTTGTTTTGAACTTAAGTGATACGGCTGATGCGGTCTCTTGGGTTTATGTTTTTAATTTTTTGTATGCGTCTTACTGATGGAGAAATTTTATTTCTTGTAATTACCGGAGTAGATAGAACACGGTGCGCTACCAAATAGAAACAACGCAAGTGAGTGACATCTTAATATAGAAATGATCGAGAGTTCTTTTTCCCCCATTTTCTTTAAAGGTTTTAAAGATCAGATAAAATGCACTCCGTTTTTGACAACTAGAGCAGTTTGGCTGCCTCGTGTTTCATACTTTTCGGCTGTGGCCAAGAAAGCCCCAGGGATTTGGCGGTTCAAACTTTCTGCTCAGCGAAGTGTTCCCGTGACAAGGGAGTGTCACGTGACTGCGCCATCCGCGCTGCCTCCACCAATCAGCGAGAGCGCTGATGCGTGACTAACGCACTGATTTGATTACAGACAGCTCCTGCGTCGTTTCTTTAGCTCATATCACAAAGCTGTGTGTGTGTGTGTGTGTGTGGTGTGTGTGTGTGTGTGTGTGTGTGTGTGTGTGTGTGTGTGCTATTCTTTCTCTTCTTTCTTTTTTGTCAACTGTTGCTAGCTTGTAACCGGACTGACGTAACACGTGACCCGTAGATATGACGCAGTGCATTCAAGCGTGACCTAGGTTTGTGAAAGGGCTCCCAGGCAGTGTGGAAAGTGGAACATTTTGTCCTGTTCGATATGCAGTTTTTATAACAGATGGGAGACCGGTTTTCAATTCTCCACGATCTTTTGACAATAATATCACATCTTCACATACGTTGTGCGAATAAAAAGCGAGAGAACAAGAGGCTGAGAAGTCTTTAAGAACGCCATTGGCTCGGGGCTCTGCCGACGTCGTTATCTCCTCTCTTCCCTCCTTCTCTAGCAACAGCATCATTTGCAGACATCCTCTTTGAAAAAAATCTAATGTACAGAAAAGCCAGGTCTTTGCATGATCACCAGTTTCTGCACTGTGCAAAGGTTTGCCCGTTGCGTGAAATAAAGACCTGTGGTAATTTAACACGAACTATGTACAGTATTTTATGTGGGGCAATACGAAGAAGCAACAACCAAGTGGATAACATTAAACAAGCGAGAGAGAGAGAGAGAGAGAGAGAGAGAGAGAGAGAGAGAGAGAGAGAGAGAGAGCGTCTAACAACGAGGGTGGGTGGGAGAGAGACGGAGTGAGAGAGAGACAGAGAAAGAGAGACAGAGACAGAAAAAGCTAGAGAGAACAGAGACAGAAAAAGCGAGAGTGAGAGACAGAGAGAGAGAGACAGAGACAGAGAGAGAGCAGTCGACAGCTCTGGAAACCGATGAATAACACTGTTCAATAGTTGGTGACCTTTTAAATGGCAGGAAAAACGAGTACGACACTTAGCAATATTACGGGCTGTTTCTTGCAGTTGTCTTGATGCCGACAATTGCGCCTACAGCCTCGGATACACGATGTGAATGATGTCTTGTTTATGGAGCTCCGCCACGCTTAGCAGCTCCGGCCTTGACTAAGCATCCATCTTTAACTGCTCTGGCATCAAGCAATAGACAGTAGAGAAGGTCTTCCTTCGCAGCCGTCATGTCGCTGCCGGGAATTTCATACAGCGAGAAACTGCCATTTCACGAGATAGATAGATAGATACATAGATACATAGATAGATACATAGATAGCTTCTTTGAAAACTCACCTCTTTACCTAGGCAGGATAGTCGATGCGACTGTGTGTGATTTGCGCTCTCGCTGGTGCGTGTGTGAAGTACATTGCCATAAACACTGATTACTTTAAAAAAAAAATTTTTTTATCTCCGTATAAATTTATACATTTAACGATTATGTACAGTTACACTTTCTGGAGGGGTGGGTGTGTAGGGGGTGTTTGTACTTTATTGGTATGGGTGTCATAGCTTGTGAGAGCTTACGTGTCTGCACTGTGTGTATCTGACGCTTTGAATACGCGAGGTTTTGCGTGGACGTTTTTATACACCGTAGCCTAATATAAAAATTTCCATTCATCCATTCATTCATAACACGCCAGCATGGATAACGTTGACACACGCGCGTACGAATGAATAAACGCATACACGCTAAAGAGCTTTGGTAGCCATCCAAGTTGTTATTTCGCATAGATGTTGATGTCTAAAAAACAAATCAGACTTTGTAGCCATGTTGAAATGCTGTACATAAAAATTGAGGCAGAAGAAGTGGTTACGGTATCCATGTTTTTAATTATATATTCTGAAACTTGCGACCTTACAATGCTAAAATACTGGGAGTTTGTAGAGTTGTTATTGTAATTTAAAAAAAATTAAGTAGCAAGACAACTGTGTTGGGAACATACAATGAAACGTAACGTGTTGTTAACATGCTTAAAGTTGTAGTTTTGCAGTGACATTAACACGCGGGGAAGTTACAATTTTGCAACGACTTTGACGCGCTAAAATATTGACTTGTTATGCCGTGGACGCGCCGTAAGTCATGACATTACAGTGACATTAAGGTGCTGGGAAATTTGGTTGACATTGTTGAAATAGAAAACAACATTACAGTGACATTAAGGTGCTGGAAAATTTGGTTGACATTGTTGAAATAGAAAACAACATTACAATGACATTAAGGTGCTGGAAAATTTGGTTGACATTGTTGAAATAGAAAACAACATTACAGTGACATTAAGGTGCTGGAAAATTTGGTTGACATTGTTGAAATAGAAAACAACATTACAGTGACATTAAGGTGCTGGAAAATTTGGTTGACATTGCTGAAATAGAAAACAACATTAAATGACATTAAGGTGCTGGAAAATTTGGTTGACATTGTTTTAAATAGAAAACAACATTACAGTGACATTAAGGTGCTGGAAAATTTGGTTGACATTGTTGAAATAGAAAACAACATTACAGTGACATTAAGGTGCTGGAAAATTTGGTTGACATTGTTGAAATAGAAAACAACATGACAGTGACATTAAGGTGCTGGAAAATTTGGTTGACATTGTTGAAATAGAAAACAACATTACAATGACATTAAGGTGCTGGAAAATTTGGTTGACATTGTTGAAATAGAAAACAACATTACAGTGACATTAAGGTGCTGGAAAATTTGGTTGACATTGTTGAAATAGAAAACAACATTACAGTGACATTAAGGTGCTGGAAAATTTGGTTGACATTGCTGAAATAGAAAACAACATTATAATGACATTAAGGTGCTGGAAAATTTGGTTGACATTGTTGAAATAGAAAACAACATTACAGTGACATTAAGGTGCTGGAAAATGTGGTTGACATTGTTGAAATAGAAAACAACATTACAATGACAATAAGGTGCTGGGAAATTTGGTTGTCATTGTTGAAAAAGAAAACAACATTACAATGACATTAAGATGCTGCAAAATTTGGTTGGCATTGTTGAAATAGAAAACAACATTACAATGACATTAAGGTGCTGGAAAATTTGGTTGACATTGTTGAAATAGAAAACAACATTACAATGACATTAAGGTGCTGGAAAATTTGGTTGACATTGTTGAAATAGAAAACAACATTACAATGACATTAAGGTGCTGGAAAATTTGGTTGATATTGTTGAAATAGAACATAAGTTGTGGGAAAATTTGGCTGACATTGTTGAAACAGAAAACAACATTACAGTGACATAAGGTGTGGGGAAATTTGGTTGACATGTGAGGAAATGTGGTTGACATTGTTGAAATAGAAAACAACATTACAGTGACATAAGGTTGACACTGTTGAAATAGAAAACAATATTACGATGACGTTAAAGTGCTGGAAAATTTGGTTGACATTGTTCAAATGGAAAACAGTCTTAGTCAAACAGAGTAGCGATTTGAACCAAGATCTTGTTAATCGACACGTATCAAATGATGCTTCTTGCAAGATCCAGACACATAAAAGGTTCAAAGAGAAAGTTGCACCTGCAGCGCTACGTCGGAAACTGTGAACACTGTCTTCTTCATTGCCCACTCTACCCTCAAGCACGTGACAACGCCATCCAAACACTTCCCCCGCATTGCATTACCGTATCTGTGTCACTGAGCGCTTACCCTAATCTTCCCACAGCAACTAACTCTACAACATGTTTACCAGTTCATTGTTCTCACAGATGTTGTAAATTGAGTGGGGACCGAATCGTAGCCAAAACGCTATGCCTCGATCTTGTCTGTCTCCACACTCCTCTTCCTCCTCCCCCCCCCCCCCCCCTTTCTCTCTCTCTCTCTCTCTCTCTCTCTCTCCCTTTCTCTCTCTCCCTCCCTCAAACAAGGCCTGGCTGTTAGATAGGTCCAAATGCTATCCTTGAGTATTAAAGGTTTCTAGTTCGAGTTCTCTCTCGCTCTCTCTCTTGAAAATCAAGTGTTAGCCTGCCCACCATAATTATTATATATTTTGTAATTTTTCAGCGTCTGATATAAGTTTTCTTTTTTGACGCTCCGAAAACTATTCTGTTATTATGCTTTCATCAACAAGACTTCTACGGTAGTTAAAAAGACTTCTTTTCTTATGCCGGTCCTGATGCATCCGGTGGGCATATATTATGTGGGGATCAGTCATCGTAGTTGATGATGATGGGAAGAGGACGCAGTTAATGTTAGTATATATATGCATCCAGTTTGTTAATAGCTCGCTCTGATACAACCGTAATGGTTGACTGGGCGTAAAACACCAAGTTACTTGTTAATAGTGTTTTGTACATATATGTGGAGTTTAATTCTACTTTCACTTTAAAATTAGTCATTCTCAGTTCCTTAGACTTGCCAGTTGTCCTTAGATTTCAGAAGTACTCTTCGCCAGTTCGTCGACTCCCCCCCCGGAGCCGTTTCTGAACTTCGATTTTAGGCACCAAAGCATGTGTTCATGCATGTGTTAACGAGGAATTAGACATGGCTGTGATTTGATCAGTTGTGTTTTAATTTTGTACCGAACACACCTCAGGGAACTGCCCAGAGGTATCTTTCTCAGTTGTAAATATTGAGATATGCTAATTATTTACTGTTTTAACTTGGCTGTGTTGTTTGTTCTGCTGTGTGCAGCTGTGAACCAGATTTATTACTTATGTTTCGGTGTTTTGCGTTTCGATCAGGTGTGAAGTAAGTGTCTCTGTCTTTGTGTCTGAGTCTGTCTCTGTCTCTCTTTTCTCTGTCCTGTCTCTGTCTGTCTGTCTGTCTGTCTCGCTGTCTGTCAGTCTCTCCCTTTCTCTTGTGATTTGTGTGTGTGTGTGTGTGTGTGTGTGTGTGTGTATGTGGTGTTTTTGTTTTGCCATTCACCGATTTACGAGCATATGCATGTGTGGAAGACATTTATGTCGAAACTGTTGTAAGCGTAGTACTGTTGTTTATATTTTAATTAAACCTCAGTTGGCGAGTCATTTTCTAAGTTCTGTTTCTTTCAAGAGCAGTCCTTCGCTATGTTTCCTTCATAGAATGTGTGTCTCAGCCCCATTGTGTAAGCACTAGTGGAGTTGTTGTGTACTCTCTGGATAGTCAGTGTCTAATTGTGGAAGTTTTGCAAATGTCATTTGCTGAAGGCATTGTCTGCCACAAAGCCTCCTTCGTTCAGTTTGTTGTGAAATGCTGTTTTCGTGACGTCAGAAGAAATGTAATTCGAAACCTGGGACAGCTTGCACGGCATGTTGTTTGAGGCTGTTTGCATACTTTTCTACCCGGCTGGAATGACACGTATCGATCTGTATCTCTCTCTCTCTCTCTCTCTGTTCTGTTTCTGTCTCGCGTATATAAACAGGGCAGGTAACCTACAAAGGCGCTGAGAAACAACCTTAGACACGGCTTATTCTCTCTGTCTCTCTCTCTCTGTCTCTGTGTCACACACACACACACACACACACACACACACACACACACACACACACACACACACACACACACTCACGCTCACACACACACACATACACACTCACGCACACACACACACACACACACACACACACACACACACACACACACACACACACACACACACACACAAACACACACACACTCATTCATTCATTCATTCTTTCATTTATACATGTGAAGCTTCTGCCGGTTATGCGGCTTCGTCAAAAAAAGTATTAAAACCAAATTCATATTAAGACTGGTTCACAAAAAGTTCGCACCAAGTGAGAAAGACCAAGCTAAAAAAAAAGAAGAATATATATATATATATACACACACACAAACACACACACACACACACACACACACACACACACACACACACACACTTTGGCAGCAAGAGTCTATTCTGATTTTCAAAATGTAAATTCATTACAAGTCCAGGCCCCTGCTTATCAGCCCCCACCTTTTTTTCTTTTCTTTCTTTTTTTCTTTTCTCATATTGGCTTCAGTGAGAGCCTCTAGATTACAGAAGGTCGGATTGTTCTCTGAGAAGATGGCCGCAATATTAGTTGTCTTTTCGCTGATAGTTATGGCTTGGTTGAAAAATTCTCCACTTAGGATCACCGATGAGCTCTCCTTGAGCGAAACGCGTCTGGCTAGCGATCAAAAACAAAACCCGATCTTTGCAGGTTCAATTGTTTTTGCTAGTCACTCCTGTGGTGATGCGTTCCTGCTTTTTAGGGGATTCCCGCAGGACTGCACCTAGCATAAAGAATTGACTCGGACTCGGAAAGGGCCTTATATTGTATTATGCTCCCTATTAGGTTCTCTCTGAAGGCAATAATTTTCATCTTTATCTTTCTTCTTCTTCTTATCCTTCTTCTTCTACTTCTTCCTTTCTTTCTTTCTTTCTTTCTTTCTTTCTTTCTTTCTTTCTTTCTTTCTTTCTTTCTTTCTTTCTTTTTTTTTTCTTTCTTTTTTTCCCTTCTTTCTTTCTTTTTTTCTTCTTTTTCTTTTTCTTCTTCCTTTCTTTCTTCTTTTTCTTCTTCTTCTTCTTCCTTTCTTTCTTTCTTTCTTTCTTCTCCTCTCTGATTGACTGGGCGTAAAACACCAATTTACTTACTTTCTTCTTCTTCTTCTTCTTCTTTCAGTGTGGGAACAGCTTTTAAAGAGTATTGAGTATATCCGTCTGTATGCGTAGAACGCCCGAAGCGTTGACCAAAAAGACAACTCTTCATGGTGTTCTAAATCTTCTTGTTCGATTATGTTATAATATACACAGAGCGATTCAAGGAAAAACAAGTTGGCTTAAATTTTTAAAAAATCCAAATTTTCGGCACAGCTGCATTCCTCGGGTGTTTATTTCTTGTTGAGCTTTAAAAGATGACAAGGACGAGGGGACGCGGATAGTCAGTGGCGGTGAATTCCTAACAGCTTGAGCCTGATATTGAAGGGGCTGTGCACCAGCGACATACTATTTTCTTACAGTGACGGAATCTTACCTTTCCCACAGAATGCACTTCTTTTAGTTTTTGTTCCTTTGCTAAATTTGCTTTAAACTGAAACAAGAATGACTGCTAGCGTTCCGAAACAAGATCCAAATACATAAATGCGTATGTTGTGTGTTCTTGTGAACTTTTCATGTGTTTGGATCTAAATTTGCTTTATATTGATGTTGAGGAGATGGATATACTTGGAATAGCTGTTTGTGAGTTTGTTTAACAAAGAAATGTATAATGGAGCCCCCCCCCCCCCCTTCTTTTTATTGAAAGGAAATTAAGGCATAATTTACCTTTCTTAAATCTCATTCTCGCGTGTTCTCTTTCTGTATATTGTCTTTCTTAAGAAAAATTTCTCTTTTTCTCTTTTATATAGTCCTCTCTTTGTGTCGCCCTGACCCCTCACGGCTGAAAGGACGTCAGTATTCATTTGCTGACTATTCTTTCTGTTTTACACTGGCACCCCGTGTGGGTGGGGGGGGATTGAGATTATTGTGCATTTTATTTTTAATCCAGGTTGAAATTATATTATATGCTTACATATAGAGTCTTTTGTTGTAATATCTAATTAAAATGCCTACTAACTTACCACCCATCAACAGCTGTGATAGTAACTGGAATACAAAATCGCGTACGAAGAAGCATTAGAAACCCACAAACTACTTCTAAATGTTGGATAAGTGTTAGTAACGAAACTGAAACAAGAATGATTGCTAGCGTTCCAAAACAAGATCCAAACACATAAGCGGTTCAAAAGAACGCTTATTTATTATGACACAGACACACAGTCTGCAAATTTCCGGGGTAATCCCCGTTGTCAAGCTACAAATCGACACTTAAACAACAGTTAAACGGTGAAAAACGATGAAAAATGAGATGAAAAGCTAAATCGCTTATCTGTTTTGGGTTGAGCTATGTTGTTTTCCGGTCCAGTGCTTGGAAGAGTGTTAGTAATGCAATGTAGTTTAACATTCACATGCGCATATATAATAATAATAATGTACATTTATCATGCGCTAATCAACGCCCTGAGCGCTCACATGATACATATTAACCTAAATATGATATTCTATACACATGCAGAGCATAGTTCTATCAAAACAATTTACATAAAGTATTATAAAAAAAACTAAACAAAAACAACAACAAAACGCACCACACACACACACACACACACACACACACACACACACACACACACAACACACTCTCTGACTGTAGCAGAAACTGGGTACTGATATTAGTTAGGATGGAAATACTGTGAGAAGAGGAAGGTTTTCAGTTTGGCTTTAAAAGATGACAGGGTTGAGCGGTGTCTAAGGTCTTGTGGGAGTGAATTCCAAATGTGGGGTCCAAAGCAAGAGAAGGCGCGGAAGCCATGAGTCTTGCGCTTGTATTGTTGGATTTCCAGCATGCGGGTGTCAGAAGAAGAGCGTAGTGTACGAGATGGAGTGTAGACATGCAGCAGTTCAGAGAGGTAAGCAGGACCAGAACCATATTTAATTATGGTCATGCAGGGACGCAGAAAATAAGGTCATCTTTGCCCCCAAACCCAGAGCTACTGAAGCCCGTTCCCTTTAAAGCTTTGTTTCAGAATCAGAATCAGAATATTTATTGTCCCAGTGCAAGTTTACAAGGAAATTTGTCTTGCGGTGCACAGCAGGAAATATAATAAACAATAGACTAATATTTTAACACGGCGACAAAGGCTAAAAATACGCCAAACACACACAACATATTATGATCACAGCATTGAAATGTAAATGTTTAATCAAGCATCTGTAATTAAACAAACAATATTAAGTCTCTCTCTCTCTCTCTCTCTCTCTCTCTCTCTCTCTCTCTCTCTCTCTCTCTCTCTCGGTCGGAATTTAGCCTGGCATGCTTCACTTACTGCCAGAAATTTGACAATTTCTCGAAAGCTCTCGTGCCTTATTGTTTCTTTGTTTTTCGACGTATTGGTGAGTACGTTTCCCTAGATCTTTTCTATTTTGTCAGCCTCACCAGCAGTTGTTCGCGTAGTCCTCGGTAAACATCAGGAATCAATCAATCGGGTCAGCGGTGTTAACAGGTGCAAGACGTCTGCGCCTCTGGCGACTGCCAAGAGTTAAAGCAGATTTCCAACAAACTGAGGTGGATTGTCTCTATCACCATAGATTTCCAACAAACTGAGGTAGATTGTCTCTGTCACCATAGATTTCCAACAAACTGAGGTGGATTGTCTCTATCACCATAGATTTCCAACAAACTGAGGTAGATTGTCTCTATCACCAGAACTGATTTTTGTCACTAGTATTGTTTTTATATTATTATTTACAAAGGATTGCTTTAGAAGAAGAAGAAGAAGAATTGCTTTAGAAGGAGAAGAAGAAGAAGAATTGTTTTTATATTATTATTTACAAAGGATTGCTTTAGGAGAAGAAGAAGAATTGCTTTAGAAGGAGAAGAATAATTGTTTTTATATTATTATTTACAAAGGATTGCTTAAGAAGAAGAAGAAGGATTGCTTTAGAAGAAGAAGAAGAAGAGGGAGGGAAGGAGAGGGAGGGAGAGAGAGAGAGAGAGAGTGTGTGTGTGTGTGTGTGTGTGTGTGTGTGTGTGTGTGTGTGTGTGTGTGTGTGTGTGTGTATCATGGATCGCTTTGATGGAGAGAGGAGAGAGAGAGAGAGAAGAGAGAGAGAGAGAGAGAGAGAGAGAGAACTTTAATACCCAAGGATGGGAGAGAGAGAGAGAGAGAGAGAGAGAGAGAGAGAGGAGAGAGAGAGAGAGAGAACTTTAATACCCAAGGACGGAGGGGAGGGAGGGAGGGAGGGAGAGAGAGAGAGAGAGAGAGAGAGAGAGAGAGAGAGAGAGAGAGAGAGAGAGAGAGAGAATGAATTCCTTTCAATTAATACAGCAGCGACTAAAGCTGTTGTATTGACGAGTGACGAATGAAGATGAAACCGTCACAACATCCTCGGGCAGAATGCGGTTGTCTTTGTCTCCCCAGCCAGCCCAGTGGTAGCCTGCCTCCCTGTCGTCAACGTAGATAATATATCAGTTAACCCCGCGCGCTTACACACGCGATATCCGCCGATCCGAGCGAAGAGCCGGGGTTCTCTCCCTCCCTTCTCAGCGGGATGGAAACTGTAAATCAAAACGTTGTTTGCGGGCGGCGTCTATCTGTCGTGTGATCGATTAGCTATGCAGCACTTGTTGGCAATCGCTGTCTGATTGCTCCGCTCTCCAGAACGCTTCTTGTGCAGCAGGGATGAACGCCGGTATTGGGCGGGTGTTTATAGCTTAGCAGTCGAGCGATGGAGAGTTTCACTTGCAGGCGAGGAAAGCTGATCCCTTGGAAAGATCGCTGATCGGCCCAGGCCACCGTCACCGTCACCGTCACCGTCGCCGTCAGCCGTCAGCGCCTGGTTCCGGTGGAGAAAGCCAGAGGGAGCGGTTAGTTCGGTAAAGGTTTGGTAATGACGGAGTGAATATATATATACATACCGCCGCTCCGACTCTCTCTGTGCTGGGACCTGGAGCGGAAGGAGGGTGCCAGGGCGGTGGGGGAAGGGAGACGACCGGAGATGAAATGTATCCCAGCGGTTATGTGCTACCCTGCCTGTTCTCCGCCAGAGGTAAGACAACGACGTGGAGAGGGTTCGTGTTCATTTTACCGCACCGCAGGCTCTTTTCTTTTCTTGCCAGTTGGCAGACGGGGTTGATTCGTTTTTACATGGTAACCCACACCGAGATATCGCTGTGCAGGTGGGGAAGAACGGGTAAACTGGTGGACAGAAAGGGGTTAATTTTCAGGGTAACCAACACCGAGATATCGCTGTGCATGTGACAAAGAACGGGTAAAACGGTTGACAGAAAGGGTTAATTTTTAGGGTAACGAACATTGAGATATCGCTGTGCATGTGACGAAGAACGGGTAAACCGGGGATAAGAGAGGTTTACATTTAAGGTTAACGACAGAAAGGGTTAATTTTCAGGGTAACCCACACCGAGATATCGCTGTGCAGGTGGTGAAGAACGGGTAAACTGGTGGACAGAAAGGGTTACTTTTCAGGGTAACCAACACCGAGACATTGCTGTGTAGGTGACGAAGAACGAGTAAAACGGTTGACAGAAAGGGTTAATTTTTAGGGTAACGAACACTGAGATATCGCTGTGCATGTGATGAAGAACGGGTAAACCGGGGGTAAGAGAGGGTTAATTTTAAGGGTAACGACAGAAAGGGTTAATTTTCAGGGTAACCAACACCGAGATATTGCTGTGCAGGTGACGAAGAACGGGTAAAACGGTTGACAGAAAGGGTTAATTTTTCGGGTAACGAACACTGAGATATCGCTGTGCAGGTGACGAAGAACGGCTAAACCTGGGGTAAGATATGGTTGGCAGAGAGGGTTAATTTTCAAGGTAACGAACACAGAGACTGATACGACAGTAGCGGAATACATCGGCTAAACCGGATGCATTCAGACACTCAGCTGACGGGGTTGATTTTCAGATGTAACGAACTGACACTGAGAGATGACAGTGGCGGAATACGGCGGGTAGACCGGATGTATTCAGAAACTGTCAGCTGACGGGGTTAATTGGAGGGTAACAAGGAACGACCTTGTTTGTTTTTTTGCGCCCAGTCAACCGTGACGGTTACAAATATAGGGGCGATTCGGGGAAACAAACGCTGCGGTGTCGCAGTGGTAATTACGAACAGCGGTTGGTCCAGAGGTGATGTACAGTTGGCAAGCAGAGTTTTCTAGGTAATTTTAACAGCGGGTAGACCAGAGTTACGGTGCAATTGGCCGAGTTTTTTAGGTAATTTGAACAGCGGGTAGACCAAAGGTAAGACACTAACAGAGATGATTTTGTGGATAAGGTGAGCAGCAGGTAGACCACAGGTAATTATGGACACAGTGTGGGTAAGGTGAGCAGCAGGTAGACCACAGATAATTATGGGCACAATGTGGGCAAGGTGAGCAGTAGGTAGACTGTGAACACAGTATGGGTAAGGTGAGCAGCAGGCAAACCACAGGTAATTATGGACACAGTGTGGGCAAGGTGAGCAGCACGCAAACCACAGGTAATTATGGACACAGTGTGGGTAAGGTGAGCAGTAGGTAGATTATGGACAGAATGTGGGTAAGGTGGGCAGTAGGTAGATTATGGACAGAATGTGGGTAAGGTGGGCAGTAGGTAGACTATGGACAGAATGTGGGTAAGGCGAGCAGCACGTAGTCCACGGGTAAAACACGAAAGATAGACCGGATGTTTTCTCCACTTGAATAGACCGGATGCTTTCTCCACTTGAATAGACCGGATGCTTTCTCCACTTGAATAGACCGGATGTTTTCCCCACTT
>JABMCL010001223.1:570000-577500 GCA_018857735.1 Alviniconcha marisindica | reverse complement strand
CTTTGTGTATTTAGACCGAACAATATGGAGAGGTGCATTATTCATGTAATCCCAAGATAATGTCATTCTCTGGCTATCACATCACGATTGCTATTGTAGTGTGCATTGCTGTTGTTGTTTTTTCTCGCCCAAAGCAAAGATTTCGCTTCGAGATACTACAAGCTTATGTTTCACAATTGGTGGGTGGGGAGAGGGGGAGGTGTTGTGTTTTTCTATATAATACTTATCAAAGCATTCATTTTATTACCCGCAGTGGGGTATTGCGGACGCAGAAATTAAGGTCCCATCTGTTGAGAATCCAGCGGAGCGCCTCTTAAAGCCTGGAGTAGGTCAGAATACAGCTACTTCGCCCGATGCCAGAAGTTTCTTCTTTGTCCCAATTTCTACCTTCCCTGTCCCAGGTCATCTCCCTACATTTTAACTGCGTTGGTTTTGGCTTAGTTTTTGGTTAGTTTTAACTGTGTTCGTTTAGGCTTAGTTTTAGTTAGTTTTAACTGCGTTAGTTTTGGTTAGTTTTAACTGCGTTAGTTTTGGCTTAGTTTTGGTTAATTTTAACTGCGTTAGTTTTGGTTAGTTTTAACTGCGTTAGTTTTGGCTTAGTTTTGGTTAGTTTTAACTGTGTTAGTTTTGGTTAGTTTTAACTGTGTTAGTTTTGGCTTAGTTTGGGTTAGTTTTAACTGTGCCAGTTTGGGTTAGTTTTAACTGCGTTAGTTTTGGTTAGTTTTAACTGCGTTAGTTTTGGCTTAGTTTAGGTTAGTTTTGGCTTAGTTTTAACTGCGTTAGTTTTGGCTTAGTTTCGGTTAGTTTTAACTGCGTTAGTTTTGGCTTAGTTAAGGTTAGTTTTGTCTGCGTTAGCTTTGGCTTAGTTTTGGTTAGTTTTGGCTTAGTTTGGGTTAGTTTTAACTGCGTTAGTTTTGGTTAGTTTTAACTGCGTTAGTTTTGGCTTAGTTTGGGTTAGTTTTAACTGCGTTAGTTTTGGCTTAGTTTGGGTTAGTTTTAACTGCGTTAGTTTTGGCTTAGTTTAGGTTAATTTTGACTGCGTTAACTTTGGCTTAGTTTTGGTTTGTTTTAACTGCGTTGGTTTTGGCTTAGTTTAGGTTAGTTTTGACTGCGTTAGTTTAGGTTAGTTTTAACTGCATTAGTTTTGGCTTAGTTTTGGTTAGTTTTAACTGCGTTAGTTTTGGCTAACGTGGTTTTCCGTGTGGCCCGCAAAATAAAATAGATCACTCTGCTGATAGTCACAATTAAGCGATTTTGAGCAACTTCCACTGCGTAAGGAATATATATATATATAAGTAAAATGTCAGTATTACAGTAGTCGCCCTGATATAACCGCACTGGTTGACTGGGCGTAAAACATCAATTTACTTACTTATAGGTAGAGAAAACAACAACTTTATGTCTGCAGACCTACAGTTGCCAAGTAGCAATAAGACTACAGGTAGTTTTGTGGTGAAACTTTATTGCTAGCAGACAAACAAACACGCCTGTATGTGCACATAATGAAGCTGAGGTTGTTTGTTATTATTGTTCATGCTTGTTTTCGCAGAAACGTTGCAACTTGAGATTATGTTTTGTTTTTGAATTTCTGTTGTGTGTTCTTTATTTCCCCAAAGACGATTTGCCCCATGAAAAACTCGGTTCATGAGAAATTCAGGTCTCCATTCCATGAGAAATTCGGGTCTCTGAGAAATTCAGATATCTTCTCCAAGAGAAATTTGGGGTCTCTTTTCCATGAGAAATTTGGGTCTCTTTTCCATGAGAAATTCGACATATATTATCCTAATTAGTATGTGTCAGGTTAGGTTGCGTGATTTCTCTCCCACCCCCCATTTGCCCCCCACCTCTGTCTTCCACCCACCCTCTCTCTCTCTCTGTATACATATCTTGGGAACATGTAATTTGAGAAAGATAGTGTAAACGACGTAACGTAGTAATTATACATGCCTATATATGCCATCAATCATAAGCCCAGCCGTTGAAATCTTTTCTTTTATAAGCATTCCGACATGTCTGTATATGTATCGGTCTGCCACTCATCTGCTTTATGCTTTGTGTAAGTGTAAATGCGTGCATGTGTCGGTATGAGGCGCAGGAGACATCATTTACAAATCAGTGCGACTAAAGCTTTACGCCGATATTGGATAGCTGGATTTGAATGCATGTAGGTACTAACAGGGACGGCCCGTTGACTTGAGTTCAGGTATGTACGCGTATTTAATTGCTTGCAAGAGCCCACATTGTTCTCAAGTCCTTTCTCGTATTTCTGTTGGGCGTTGACGACACCTAGGTGCGCGACATGTCCGATCAATGCCGGTTCTTGAAGTCAGAAAAGTCAGCAGGTAGGCTGGGCACGTGACTGCTACTACTTCTGCAGGTACACACCGCAAGCACTGGCAGACGGGTCACTGACGTCACATTTTCACTGACGTCATATTTTTTATAAATTGTCACAAGGTTCAGTGCCAGCCTAGAGAATAGAGAAAGAAAATGAAGCAAATCGAATAGGTAACGAGATGAAATTGAAGAAAAGACAAAATTATTGTAAAGACAAAACGGTTAAGATGTTAGCAAATTGTGCGGTTTGTGTGTGTGTGTGTGTGTGTGTGTGTGTGTGTGTGTGTGTGTGTGTGTGTGTGTGTGTGTGTGAGAGAGAGAGAGAGAGAGAGAGAGAGAGAGAGAGAGAGAGAGAGAGAGAGTGTGTGTGTGTGTGTGTGTGTGTGTGTGTGTGTTGTTTATTGTTGTTCAAGCAACAGGCTCACTGAAACTAAAAGTTTTTTCGATTTCTCGCTTTTCGCCCACGCGAGACCAGACTGACCGAAAAAAGAA
The DNA here is from genome assembly GCA_018857735.1 of Alviniconcha marisindica. Classification (NCBI taxonomy): domain Eukaryota; kingdom Metazoa; phylum Mollusca; class Gastropoda; family Provannidae; genus Alviniconcha; species Alviniconcha marisindica. The sequence continues at coordinate 574,671 of JABMCL010001223.1, read as the reverse complement.
AAGAAATCAGTTGCTTAACCGTAACAACTAGCGGACTTGTCTACTTGTTGCTCCCAAAAAAGCCAGATATGTGGAAAGTGTACTTTGTTCTTACTTACGAAGCGTTCATTTTTAACGTCGTGTGTGTTTTGGTCGTGTAAAGACGTTGAAAAGTCTTCCAAGACAACCAAAATGAGTCATGAGTAAAAAGCTGTTGACGTGCGAAGCTGCCACCACAGTGGGTGAGGGATGTTCACGTGCAAAAATGGAAAGTCGCTGTTGACCTTCCAGTAGGAATAGCCTCAAACATCAGTTTGATTAATCTGCCACTGTTATATATTTGCCTTGTGCTGGCTGACGAATAGAAACCCGACATTTGCCGTTTCTTCCGTTGAGGCACTGTAGCGACTTCCAACCCAAACAATTCCGGTTTTTAAAAGGCTATATTTGTACGCTGCGTATTGTGCTTACCATTTCTTACGACAGCGAGGCTTTCATTCATGAGCCTTTTCTGCAGGTAGGTATACGATAGCTGGCACAGGTAGACCTGAGAAACCCAGCTGCTACTGCAGGACCTCACATCTTCAAGACAGGTAAAGCCGGCAGGTAGAAATCGATTTGTGAAAACTGAACGGGCACGCCTTGTTTGCCACGGGACTCGGTCTGTGCACGTCACAATGCAGTCACTGTGTTGGTGACTTTTGCTGCAGGTTACGGCTGTACTGAACAAGCAAGCTTTTATTAGGGCTGTACTGCTGTATCAAACTTTGCTTGTTCTGCGGCCCAACTGTTGTGTTTTCAATTATGTATTGCCACGAGTATCTGAAATACATTTGGCTTGTTTTGTTCATGTCGTGAGAGAGAGAGAGAGAGAGAGAGAGAGAGAGAGAGAGAGAGAGAGAGAAAATAGATATTGGTGCTATTGCTGAGAGAGAGAGAGAGAGAGAGAGAGAGAGAGAGAGAGAGAGAGAGAGAGAGAGAGAGAGAGAGAGAGAGAACTCGAAAGCCTTATTTTACAGGGATTGTAGTTTAGGCTCAATCAGCAACCCGTCTAACAACTAGTGTGTGTGTGTTGGGGTGGTGGTGCGAGGAATGCAAAATTATGATTATATATTATTTGTGGTTTTATGTACACCTTATGCTATCATATATAGCGTGGTATGTGGTTGTAGTAGACGAACCGGGGCTCTCTCTGTCTCTATCTCTCTCTGCCTGTCTGCCTGTCTGTCTGTCTGCCTGTCTGTCTCTGTCTCACTGTGTGTGTGTGTGTGTGTGTGTGTGTGTGTGTGTGTGTGTGTGTGTGTGTGGGTGTGTGTGACGAGATTAACAAGACAAAGAAACATAAATAAAGAGAACAAAATCGCGACAGTTAGCTATGCGTTTTACCTGAAATAGTAATGTAATTCACTCGCCGAGAATTCGTGGTATGAAAACATGAGCAAACTACACTTCAGTACACATACTAGCATCCTTTCACGCATATGAGTATACATAACCATGCACACAGGTATATGTAAACTCATTTTACGCATTATGCGTTTAACCTGAGACCCATAGTTGTGCAGTTACACAATTTATGAAGAAAGTTCAGGTGATTGCAGCTATGAGTCAGATGACTAGCTCGGAACTGGCGGCTATAAGTAAACACGGTGCTTAACGTCCACAGAAACCATAAGGTTTATTAGGGACGGGGAGAATGGGGGGAAGGGGGTATGGAGATAGGGGAAGAGGGAGAGTATATACCTATCGCTACACTGTCACCACCAGAATGACCTGCATTAAGATGGGCAGCGATGAGAGCCATTTTAATGTTTCATTAATTGTGAGGGACAATGTCACAAGAATGACCGTGTTCACAAACCACAACTTTTGAGGAGAAAGGAGAGCCGAAGCGGTATCGAACCCAGGTCCTTCCGCTTACCAGCCTACAGCCTTACCGCTAGGCCAAACCGGCTTTCTGACTGGTGGCTGGGAAGGGGTCGCCTTGATGTAACCGTCCTGCTTGAATGGGTGTTTAAAAATAAAAATAATATATAAAAAAACGCCAAAGGGATTACTTCCGGTGGAATTTACTCGCATTCCAGGTGAGAGTTACCGTAGGCCACTCGGGATTTGTCTTTCGTGCGCTAATTAAGTCTCTTGTGTGTACAAAAAAACAAGTTACAAGTTACTTAGCGAGAGAGAGAGAGAGAGAGAGAGAGAGAGAGAGAGAGAGAGAGAGAGAGAGAGAGAGAGAGAGCTCAGAACTCAAAACTTTATTACACAAGGATTACCATGCACGCACACACCTGTGTATATGTGGGACGCTACCAGTTATTTATTGCTGTTGTTTGATTTACCTGTAACTTGCCTCAGCGAAGCGAGCGATGTGTCGACTGCAAAGAAATACGGTTAGGAAACCCGCACGTTTTTTTGTTTTGTTTTTTGACTGTAGACCACTTGAAGAAGTCAAGAATGTGAAAAAAAATAAACAAAACCCTACCATCTATTGTTCCGTCAGCCAACCACAAAGATTTATTGCTTCTGTGGCCTTCATAGTATGCCTGTGACGTTTTTGTGCATTATAGTATCGGTGGGGTCGTTTTTGTGCGTTATTTAATAAGTGTGGCAATCTTTGTGCTTTATGCAATAGATGTGGCATGTTTTATGCGGTTGGTGATACAAGAGGCACTTACTGTGCCTTACCCACTATTCTTGCAAATGAATATCAACTTTGACCAGAACGGGTTATGCTTTAAACTGTTATCTAACTACATCAAATTCTGATATATTTTTCACCTTCTGAAAAAGAAAATGTAAATCTGAAGTGTGAATGTGAGCTTTTCCCAAATTAAACAATATCCATATTTTTTACAAGTGATTTAAATGTCTCTAAGTTCATAAAAAAGAAAAACGGAATGCCTTCACACACACACACACACACACACACACACACACACACACACACACACACACACACACACACACACACACACACACACACACACACACACACACACACACACACACACACACACACACACAGAGGCCCTTTCGCAACCGCATACACGCGCGCACACACACACACTCGCGCACACACGCACTCACGCACGCACGCACGCACACGCAAACACACACACACACACACACACACACACACACACACACACACACACACACACACACACACACACACACACACACACACACGTTTTAAAACAAAATCCAGTAACTTAAGGTTTAAAAAAAGAAATGTGAACTAGGTCTAAACCAGGTCTAAACCGAAAAAGAAAGAAAAAGAACACACACACACACACACACACACAAAACACCACACACCACACACACACACCACACACACACAACACACACACACACACACACACACACACACACACACACACACACACAAGCAAACAAACAAACAAAACAACAACGGTTGAAACAGCCAAGCATTACAAATTTCATTTATCATAGTTTCACTGTCGTTTTGTCGCTTTGAAAAAGGGGGCTTACCTCGAAAATGTGCACGCGTGTTGTATCGTCTCATTAAAATGAGCATTTTTTTTAAATTATCTTTTCTCCTTTTCTTCTCTTTAACCGCCTCTGTATTCGGATCTTACGGTTTTAAATTTGATCTCTTCTGCATGTGGGACAAAGCCTGTTCTGGGAGAGGGCGTGTAGACCCTCGGATGTTTGGGAGGGAGTAAGGCAGCCCCTCGTGTCGTCGCTGTCACACTTCCGGTGTGGCTGGTGTAGGCCTGTCCTTCGCTGACAGCGCCCACCTCCTCCTGCAGGCGAGCAACAACGACACCTCTCAGCCTGGACAGAAAAGGCTTAGTGTGCTGGGCCCTGGGTTGACGTAGCTTGTACAGGTTGCAAGTTATGTCAGGTGTTGTTTATAGCACCCACCGCTCCTCCTTTAAAAAAACACCCCACCCCACCTCATCCTCCGTCCTCCGTCCTTATACTCTTCTTTACCCCATTCTCTGCAGTTTTGATTACGTCCTCGGGATATTCTGCGCCGTGTGAGTATATATACACGCGCACGGTCACTGTTTCGTGAACACGCACGTTGGATGGGGGATGTCAGTGTGTCATTCTTCTGTAAGTTGCTGTTGTTTTTCTCCGGTACTTTTTCTGCTAGTTTTTTTTTTTTTTTTTGAAGCCCTCATACGCTTGCTTTTCTGCTTCTGGGACTTTTGTGAAAATTGTGCGTGGAAGACTGTGGTGTTTATCTGGTTCGGTTGTGGATTCGTTCACTTATTTATTCCTTCAGCGTTTTCCTATGTCACTACTTTCTCGTTATTTATTTTAATTTAATTTTTTCTTTATTTTTTTCCTTTTTGATTTTGTTTATGGTTTTTACTTCTGCGGTTCTTTCTCTCCATTTTTTTTTTATTTTTTTATTTTTTGCTTCCTACGTGGACGTTAAAATCCAAAAACGAACCGACCGCCTTCCTGTCTTCCTTTTCTTTTTCATTCTTTTCGTTTTGATTTGTTTCTTTACCTTCTCTTGTGTTTTCCTTTCTCTAAAACATTTTTTGGGTATGTGTGTGGGGGGCGTGGGGGGGGGGGGGGGGGGGGGGGGGCGTGGGGTGGATTTAGAGGCGGGTGGGCGGGTGGAGTCAGTGTGTTCTGAAAGTTGTTTCGAAGAGGAATAACTGAAACGAAAAATAAAAAATAAACGAAAAATAAAAAGAAGATTTGTTT
>JABMCL010001223.1:537500-565000 GCA_018857735.1 Alviniconcha marisindica | reverse complement strand
TTATGAAAACTTTCCTTTTTCATATTATTTTGATGTCGATCTTCTGCCTTGGAGCAAAGCTGGCGTCAATCAAAGCAAAAGCCGCGGGAACTGCTTTGTAGTGTCTTCTCTTTATTCAGTCGACGACTTCCTTCGGTCACTTTTTGCCGGCGAGTTGTGGCCTTTTTGCTTCATAAACTTTCGTCACTGTGCATTTGGTTGACAAGTTCTTTGCGTTTGGGTAGAAAATTGACGTGAAAAAGAAAGAAAGAAAGACGAAGAGCAGGTTTTGTCATATTTTTACCATGCCATTTAATTTGTTTTCCCCAGTTTGCTCTGGAGGAAGTCGTGTGTCGTTTTGTTAATGAGGGATTATTGCTGAAAACAGGAAATCAATTAGCTATACACCCACGGTTCTGGCTTCGTGTCGGGCGCTGGAATCTACCTCCGCGATGGCGAGGTGGCGTGTTTTTGGAGACCGACGATCTTCACAGACCTCGCTTTTCTTTCTCTGCTTTTGTGTCGGTTTTCAATAAAATCAGGGAGTTTTCTCTGTTGCTCTGGGTCAGACCTCCTAAAAATACACTCTGCAATTAGGATTTTTTTTGCTTCCCGCTGATTGTTGAGTGCAGATTAAAAGCCAATTTTGACGAAAGTCTTTTATGTGGAAGACAGAGAGTTTTCCTGAAGTGACATTTTGACCTTCGATTTGTGGTGTCTATTAATAATGCCTTATTTTTAGTTGAGTATCTCGTTAAACTAAAACGATAACGAGGAAGCGCAGGCATTAAAAAATTAACTTGTAGATTGAGAGGTTAACAGTACTAACAGAAATAGCACCATCAACGAAAACAATAACTGCACACTCACACGCATGCACGCAAACGCCTCCCATCCACACACACACACACACACACACACACACACACACACACACACACACACACACACACACACACACACACACACACACACACACACACACACACACACACACACACACACACACACACACCCACACACACACACACACACACACACACACACACACACAACACACACACACACACACACACACACCGCGAAAACGTCGTAGAAGTTTACTGGTATCAACTAGGGCAACACTGTACAGCTGTAAATAATTTGAAAAATGAAAAAGAATAAAAAGAAATTAAACGAACAAAAGTCTAAACGAGTTACCTCCGTTTTTTGTTGTTGTTTTTTTGTTGTTGTTTTAAACTGAATTTACCTTGGTCAGTAATTCGCACTTCATCTAAACTTGGTTACAAAAAGTAAGAAAAAAGAAGAAGAGGAGGAGAATGTAAGTAAGTAACTTGGTGTTTTACGCCCAGTCAACCATTGCGGTTATATCAGGGCGAAGAAAAGAATGTAACCTTGACTTTCAGAGTTATTCGGGCGAACCCAGACCATCGTTTACAAATTTAGTAATAGTGTGATTTTTTTTCCTGTTCGTGACACGGTTTTGTGGTATACCACACAAGGTAGACCCGTTAATTCACAACACACAGGTGTTAAAAAGACGAGCAGCGAGCTTAGCTTTAACAAACGTTGAATTTGCTTGCCCTCAACAAAGGGGCGAGGAAGCGTGAAACAGTTCCAGTAAACACTTTCTTCGTTTTTTGGATTGCTGTATCACAAGCAGTCCATCGTGTGCAATACCTCGGCATTCTTGCCCAAAAATATATATATATATATAAAATATGCCGTTGATATGATTCCCTTCGCTCGTTTTTACAAGGGCAAAAAAAAAAAGTACAGAAAATTGTGGGGGTGGGGGAAAGGGGCGGGGGCTTTTCTTTTTAGTTAGACTGCCTTTCGAAGACTAACACTGAGAAATAAAAGCCCCCCCCCCCCCGCCCCCCCCCCAAAAAAAAAGAAGAAGAAGAAGAAAAGAAAAAGGCTTGACTTCGTGACAGGGTTTCAACCCCCACCCCCCACCCCCCACCCCCTCACCCGCACCCCCCTCCCCCACGCACCCCTCACTGAAGTGTATAAGGTGCCTGCCCAGTGACTTTACTTTTCAGTTAGACTGTCCTTCGAAGACTAACACTGAGAGATAAAAGCTACACACACACACACACACACACACACACACACACACACACACACACACACACACACACACACACACAAAACAACAAAACAACAAAATTGACTTCGTGAGAGGCTCTTCTTTTCAGTTAGACTGCCCTTCGTAAAAAAACGAGCGAAGAGACACATACCAACGGCAGATTTTTTTAATTTTATTTTTTACAAGGAATGCCTGGGTATTGCACACGATAGACTGCTTGTGATACACTGAGAGATAAAAGCAAAAGCAAAAACAAAGCAACAACAACAATGCTTGACTTTGTGACAGGGTTTCAACCGCAGCCTCTCTCTCTCTCTCTCTCTCTCTCTCCACCCCCACCCCCTGCCCCCCGACCCCTCTCCCGTCCCACGCACCCCTCGTTGAAGTGTATAGGGTGCCTGCCCATGGCTTTGCCCACAGCGACTCAGTTGCTGACTTTGTGCATACAGTACCGGGCACCTTTGTTCTCGCGCTAATCTGCCTCAACCGACAGACGACTCGTCTTCCCTCTTCCTTTGTCAAGCTGCTGCCATCGGCTGCAATCTAACCCGCTGGCTGTCTGCAGTGGGTCCCAGTCACTTCCCCTCTCCCCGCCCTCCGCCCTCCCCGTCCCCGCCCCTCCCCCCTCCCCCTCCCAGTGGAAGGGTTCTTCCCCGGGGCTTCACACCTACTAAATTTACAGCAGCGTTAATTGTGCGTCACATGAACTAAATTCACCTACTTCTGGCCCTGTGCTCCACATGAGCTAAATTTACTGCAACGTTAATTGTGCTTCATGTGAACTAAATTCACCTACTTCTGGCCCTGTGCTCCACATGAGCTAAATTTACTGCAACGTTAATTGTGCTTCATGTGAACTAAATTGACTGATTTAGACCGTTGTGTTTCACGTGAACTAAATTTACTGCACTGTACTCCCTGTGAACTAAATTTATGGATGTATTGCGCTTCGCGTGAAACAGAGGTACTGCTGGTTAGATTTACATGAACTGAATTTTCTGATGTAGAGTGCTCCATGTGAACTAGGAATTAGGAATTTACTGATGCATTGTGCTTCACATGAAATACATTTGCCGGTATTTTGTGATTTACAAAAACTAAATTTGCTTATACTTTGTTCTTCACAAGAGCTAAATTTACTGATACATTGTGCTTCACACAAACTAAAAAACGTGACGTGTTCGACCTTGTGATTTAAATATACCCTTAAATTTACTGACATTTTTTTTTATTTTTTTTATTCATCATGCTCAAATTGACTGATCTTTGCTTGGGTTTAAAGGTACCGTGTGCTCTAAATGACATACACTTACTGATGTTTCAGTGTACGTTGTTTCAGTTCATTTAAGTTTAGTAATGTTTTTTTTAATTTAGTTAGTACTTGGATTTAAAGTCATATCAGCTGCGCATGATCACTTCAGGACGGTGTGATTTGATGTGCTTTGAGCTGCAAGGGACTCGAATGATACTGTTGCTTGAAAATGTCGTCTGCTTCAAATGACATAATTTACTGACAATTGCATAAAAGTACCTAAACTTCTACTGACATACAATTCTACTGACAGGTTAATCAAAGTAAAGCTGCTGATGACATTTTGTATGTTCACCACACTTCAAGACGCCGTCCTTGTTGTTAAGCTTGCAGAATAAAATATTTTTAAATCTGACTCTGAACGTATGTGCTAACAGTGTAATAATGGTACATAAAGCTTCGAACTGCATGTTTACTGAGGGTATAAATTATACGTCTTTAGTGTTCTTCAAATGATTGGAACTTCGCTTGAAAGACGTCTGTGAGGGAGAAAGACGTCTGCAAGGGAGCGGGCTAGTGAAGACGTCTGTGATCGGTGTGCTGCAAGGGTCAGGGCTAGTGAAGACACACAGACGGTGTGCTGCAAGGGACAGGGCTAGTGAAGACACACAGACGGTGTGCTGCAAGGGACAGGGCTAGTGAAGACACACAGACGGTGTGCTGCAAGGGACAGGGCTAGTGAAGACACACAGACGGTCTGCTGCAAGGGAACGGGCTAGTGAAGACACACAGACGGTCTGCTGCAAGGGAACGGGCTAGTGAAGACGTCTGTGATAGTTGTGCTGCAAGGGACAGGGCTAGTGAAGACACAGACGGTGTGCTGCAAGGGAGCGGGCTAGTGAAAAGACACACAGACGGTGTACTGCAAGGGACAGGGCTAGTGAAGACACACAGACGGTGTGCTGCAAGGGACAGGGCTAGTGAAGACACACAGACAGTCTGCTGCAAGGGACAGGGCTAGTGAAGACACACAGACGGTGTGCTGCAAGGGAGCGGGCTAGTGAAGACACACAGACGGTGTGCTGCAAGGGACAGGGCTAGTGAAGACACACAGACGGTGTGCTGCAAGGGAGCGGGCTAGTGAAGACACACAGACGGTGTGCTGCAAGGGACAGGGCTAGTGAAGACACACAGACCGTGTGCTGCAAGGACAGGGCTAGTGAGACACACAGACGGTGTGCTGCAAGGGAGCGGGCTAGTGAAGACACACAGACGGTGTGCTGCAAGGGAGCGGGCTAGTGAAGACACACAGACGGTGTGCTGCAAGGGAGCGGGCTAGTGAAGACACACAGACGGTGTGCTGCAAGGGACAGGGCTAGTGAAGACACACAGACGGTGTGCTGCAAGGGACAGGGCTAGTGAAGACACACAGACGGTGTGCTGCAAGGGAGCAGGGCTAGTGAAGACACACAGACGGTGTGCTGCAAGGGACAGGGCTAGTGAAGACACACAGACGGTGTGCTGCAAGGGACAGGGCTAGTAAAGACGTCTGTGAGAGTTGTGCTGCTAGGAAAAGGACTAGCTGCCGGGCGTTTCTCTTTACTGCCGTCTCCTTGGCGGTTCGATCGTTAAACAGTTCGGTAACGGTTACCTGTACGCTTTGTGGTTTCTTTGATGATGGCTCTGAATGATTACGCACAGAACGATTAGTGTGAGTCTTCAGAAGAGGAGAGAGAGAGAGAGAGGAGGAGGAGGAGGAGGAGAAGAAATCCAAGGCGGGTGTCGATTTTAAGATACTGTCGTTCTGTTAGTTGAACAGTATTCTGCACAGCGGTGGAGCCTGAAAGGGAACACGGGTAATGTGGATGGTGGTGGTTTTGTCGGTTGATGAAGGGTGTGGAATGGGGAAGAGGGAGTGTTGTGGAATCAGATAGTTGCAATTAAGAGAAAAGTATCAGCCTGTCAGTTTCGAATCTTTTCTTTTTTTTTTTTTCTTTCTTTCTTTCTTTCTTTCTTTCTTCTTCTTCTTCTTCTTCTTCTGATTTCTTTCTTTCTTTCTTTCTTTCTTTCTTTCCTTCTTCTTTTCCTTCTTCTTCTTCTTCTTCTTTTCTCTCTCATCCTGATTTGATCTTGTGCGATTGACTGGGGGTTAAAAACCATTTGTTTGTCAACCTACTGACTTACTCACTCACTCCTTTTTCACATTTTTCTGCCGGTTTTGCGTTGGATTTGACTCATTGGGCGACAATTCTTCCTTCTCCCGTTTGCATCCTCCTCTTCATTTTTTATCCTTTTTTTCGAAATAGAACAGATCTAGAGAAGTGTACTCACCTATAAGACGAAATACAAGGAACAATTAAAAACAAGCGCTCTCGTCAGAAAGTCATCTTTTTTCGAGTTGACGGGACATTAAAATCCATGAGTTTCCTGTCCTTCGCCAGCTTCTCTTCCTCCTTCTCCTACACCCTTCCTTCTCCTCCACCTCTCTTCCTCCTCCACCCCTCTTCCTCCTCCACCGCCTTCTTCTTCTCCACCCCTCTTCCTCCTCACCCCTCTTTCTCCCCCATTCCTCTTCCTCCTCCACCCCCTCCTTCTCCTCCACCCCTCTTCCTCCTCCACCCCTCTTCCTCCTCCACCCCTCTTCCTCCTCCACCCCCTCTTTCTCCCCATTCTCTTCCTCCTCACCCCCTTCCTCCACCCTCTTCCTCCTCCACCCCTCTTCCTCCTCCACCCCTTCTTCTTCTCCCCCTCCTCCTCTCCTCCTTCTCCTTTATCCCCGCTTCCTTCACCACCTCCTCCACCTCCTCTTGCCCCTCCCCATCCTTCTTCTCCTCCTCCTTCCTCCTCCACCCCTCTCTCCTCCATCCCCTCTTCCTTCACCCCACCTTCTCCTCCACCCCTCCTCCTCACTCCACCCCTCTTCCTCCTCCACCCCTTTCTCCTCCTCCTCCTTCTCCTTCATCCCCGCTTCCTTCACCCCACCTTCTCCTCCATCTCCTATTTGCTCCTCCACATCCTTCTTCTCCTCCTCCACCTCCTCCTTCTCCTCCTACACCTCCTCCTTCTCCTCCATCCCCGCTTCCTTAACCCCACCTTCTCCTCCACCCCTCCTCCTCCACCCCTCTTCCTCTTCCACCCCTTTCTTCTCCTCCTCCTTCTCCTCCATCCCCGCTTCCTTCACCCAAACCTTCTCCTCCACCTTCTCCTTCTCCTCCTCCTCCACCCCCTCCTGCTCCACCCCCTCCTCCTCCACACCCCTCCTTCTCCACCCCCTCCTCATTCTCCCCCTCCACCCACTCCTCCTCCTCCTTCTTCTTCTGTAGCTTGTGTTTGTTTTTGTGATTTTCTTCCGTTACACGTGGGATGGTGTGCTTGCAGTTTTTGCTGCTCTTGAATATATGAACTGAAGTCAAGCTGCATTTAGTTGCAGATTTTGATTCAATTTGATATGTTCCCAAGCTCAGCTGGGAGTGATCAGTCGCCAGTGGCCATGGTATTTTGCATGGGCTGTGCTGTAAATGTGTGAAACGTAGAGAGATAAGGGATGCTGAGTTTTCGACGCTTGAGTGGGGGAAAAAAGGAGAAGAATATTGTGTGAACACGTCACTGAACCCGCCTCCCTCAGGTCAAGTAACTCTTCCAATCCTTTGCTTTCTGTCCTAATTATGTCCCCTGGAACTAATATGGCCCAAGGGGCAGTGCACTCGTTTTCAAATTTAATAAAATTCATTGTCACCATGGCTCTCTCTCTCTCTTGCCCACCCCTTTCCCCACCTCTGTGCCCCCCCTTTTTTTTTACCCCCCAACTTCTCTGTTCCCTCATATCTCTCTGTGTGTCTCTATCTCTCTGTCTCTGTCTCGCTTACAAACCGTGTGTGAGTGTGTGTGTTGTTGTGTGTGTGTGTGTGGTTGTGTGTGTGTGTGTGTGTGTGTGTGTGTGTGTGTGTATTTGTGTGTGTGTGTGTGTGTGTGTGTGTGTGTGTGTGTGTGTGTGTGTGTGTTGTTGTTGTTTGTTGTGTGTGTGTGTGTGTGTGTTTGTGTGTGTGTGTGTGTGTGTGTGTGTGTGTGTGTGTGTGTGTGTGTGTTTGCTTCTGCTCTCTCTCTCTCTCTCTCTCTCTCTCTCTCATCTCCCCACGCACACGCACGCACGCACGCACGCACGCACGACCACACACACACACACACAAACACACACACACACACACACACACACACACACACACACACACACACACACACACACACAGCGCGCACGATTTCAAACCAACTTTTGCTCATAACCCTGTTTCTTCGGTCTTTGCTCTCGGTTGGTGATTTTCCCGTACTCTCAATTTGCACTCCTTGAAAACAAGAAAGATCAGTTTTCATATTTTCACATGTAACATGAGCAGCAGTTCAATAATATTCTTGATATAACACAGTTAGACGCATATGGATGGATTCGTACCTGGATGGATTCGTACTTAAATTCAATGGTAATTTACGCTACGCACGTATTATTGGTAAACATTAATGTTGGTCCGGTTTTCGGACCAAGCAAAACCAGGCATAGCTGGCCAAATTTAACCGTTTCGTCAGCCGGAAAATGCAGTTGGCAACTGGGCCCGCTGGTCACAGTAAAACCACCTTGGCGCGTTAACGACTTTTCAATAAAGAAAGTACCTGAGGTAATCGCCCCTCTTTCAGCGTGCACACTAGGCTACTGTTGTATTATACGTTGAGAAAATTGCGGAGCTGCTGTATTACACGGTCCAGGAAATAGGGGTGTTGTGGCCTTATCTGCCTTGGCGATCAGTCGCTCGCTTTGGGAACAAGGCCTGGTGTAATTGGTTGGTGATTGCGGGTAGCCGTACCCCGGTTGTGGGCTTTTAGCTCTCTGACTCGGGATGTCCTTTCAGCTGTTCTGTCGTGCAGCGGTTAATGATCATGGAGACGGGGAAGGCAGGAAGGGATTGCTTAAAAGCCAGGCGAGAGGAGCAGGAAGGCAGGAACTAAAAGGGAACTTTTCAAATGCTCGTGTCGTCAGTCGGTCTTACAGGGAGGGAGTCGGGAGGTCTGGCAAAGGCGGCGTTGTATCATATCGACAACGACGTTTTGACAGCGAACTCACACGCACGCACGCACGCACGCACGCACGCACGCACGCACGCACGCACGCACGCACGCACACACACACACACACACACACACACACACACACACACACACACACTCTGTCCAAAATAAAAAGACGTGCGTGTACACGCATGCAACTCTCCTCCTCTCTCTTCTTCCTCTCTCTTCTCTCTCTCTCTTCTCCTCTCTCTCTCTCAAAATAAAAACACCTTCTAAAAAAAAAAAAAAACACACGCATGCAACCCCACCTCTCTCTCTCTCTCTCTCTCTCTCTCTCTCTCTCTCTCTCTCTCTCTCTTCTCTCTCTCTCTCTCTCTCTCTCTCACTCCCACACACACACACACACACACACACACACACACACACACACACACACAGCACACACACACGGAGGGGGGGGGTGATGGGGTGGGGGGGGGGGGGGCGCATTCTAGAACACCCTCTGCGCCACCGCGAACCACCCCAAGCTGCTGAATAAAGTCAGCCCAATTCTCGGCAGCTCCCGATCGCGGCAACGATCAGTCAAGTTGACCATGCCTGCAAGAAAAAGGTCGATAAGTTCTCTGATGGTCATTTATATTCCGCACTGGGTCAGCGCAATGGCTTTATTCGCAGGGGCCTCGTTCATCTTTGGCGAGGGGAGGAAAAGCGAGCGGTGTGGTAGAATGATTTAGACCTCATCCGCATCCCCATCCCCCTCCGTGGCTGCTCCCACTCCTGGGCTGGCGTAGACTATCAATGGCTAGCCGAGCACCGCCTGAGGTCGAGGTGTTCTTCATCCTTTTTACTTAAAGTGTTTTTTACTTAAATGACAGTCAAGTACTTCTTTGTTCCATTCAAATGAAAACGTGGGCGCCACACATCGGTTTGAGGTGTTCTTCATCCTTCTTACTTAAAGTCTTTTCACCTAAGTGATAGTGAAGTACTTAATTTTTCTTTATTCCATTGAAATGAAAACGTGGGTGGCACACATCAGTTACAAATAAAGAAACAATATCTCCATGTATAAAAGATTCACAGATTAAGAGTGCAGAGTAGCGCGCAGGCGAAGTTAAAAACACAAGTATTATTTAAATAAACTAATACATTATCATATTAATCTGGGAAATGCACTCTAAAAATATAGTGTCACACACGTGATATGTTTGACACATTTGACTGATTTTACGATTATCGACATAACAACACGTTATGTCAATAAATTACACCCCCATAAACAACAAACTAAAACAGTTTAAAGACGTGAAATGTATACACTTGCTTGCAGCGCACATGCAAACCCCCCAACTCATAAACGATTAAAGTGAACGCTAATTTAACATGGCAATGCGGAATTACGTGCGGAATTTCGGATAAGCCCCTTTTTTACAAGCCACAAAACTACAGTTAAATGGTGATAATTGTAAATCTTGTATGTAACCGGTTGCGGTTTGATGAATGTCAGGGGTATCTGGAAGAACGTTGGCATGGCGGTCAAAAACAAATGTTGGCGTGACGGTCTGAAACAAATATTGGCGTGACAGTCAAAACCAAATGTTGGCGTGAGAGTCAAAAACAAATGTTGGCTGACAGTCAAAAACAAATATTGGCATAACGGTCAAAAACATTTTTTTTAATGTTGGCGTGATAGTCAAAAGCAAATGTTGGCTGACAGCCACAAACAAATATTGGCATGACAGTCAAAAACAAATATTGGCATGACGGTCAAATACAAATATTGGCAAGTGTGCAGGATTGGGGAGATTTTCAATCGCACAGGATCACATCAGGATGAGAAAAGAAGAAGAAACACAAGAACAAGAAGAAACACCCGTCTAGCTGTCTCTTACACACGCAAATACAACAACAACAACAACAACAACAACAACAAGAAACACCTGATCTAGCTGTCTCACACACACGCAAATACAACAACAACAACAACAACAACAACAACAAGAAACACCCGATCTAACTGTCTCTCACACACGCAAATACAACAACAACAACACAACAACAACAAGAACACACACGATCTGCTGTCTCCCACTAAACAACAACCAAATAAACAACGATCTACTGTCTCTTACACACGCAAATCCCAAAAACAACACAACAACAAGAAACACCCGATCTAGCTGTCTCTCACACACGCAAATACAACAACAACAACAACAACAACAAGAAACACCCGTCTGGCTGTCTCACACACACGCAAATACAACAACAACAACGAGAAACACCTGATCTAGCTGTCTCACACACGCAAATACAACAACAACAACAAGAAACACCTGATCTACGCTCTCACACACGCAAATACAACAACAACAACAAACAACAACAACAACAAGAAACACCTGATCTAGCTGTCTCACATACACGCAAATACAACAACAACAACAACAACAACAAGAAACACCCGATCTACTTGTCTCTTACACACGCAAATACAACAACAACAACAACAACAAGAAACACCCGATCTACTTGTCTCTCACACACGCAAATACACGTCCACGGGCAAGTGCTGACATACTGGGACACTGCCACCAGACGGAGGAGATGCAGCGTCCTCCTTGGGACGGAGCCGGTGTTGCTACGGGAGACCGGAAGCGTTGGGAGATGCTGGTGGGGTGCATTGCGCACACTCAGACCAGTTGCAGGCAGGGGCAGCTTAATTGTCGCCTGTGCTTCCGGCATTGCCGTTGTAGGTGGTTCCAGTGTGGAGGTGCTTCGTTTAGGGCCGAAGGTGTTTCAGCTGGAGGCAGACGTTGGTGTTTCAGTTGGAGGTAGACGTTGGTGTTTCAGTTGGAGGTAGACGTTGGTGTTTCAGTTGGAGGTAGACGTTGGTGTTTCAGTTGGAGGTAGACGTCGGTATTTCAGTTGGAGGTACACGTTAGTATTTCAGTTGGAGGTACACGTTAGTATTTCAGCTGGAGGCAGACGTTGGTATATTAGGTGGAGGTACACGTTGGTGTATCAGTTGGAGGTAGACGTTGGTATATCAGTTGGAGGTAGACGCTGGTGTTTCAGTTGGAGGCAGGCGTTGGTATTTCAGCTGGAGGCAGACGTTGGTGTTTCAGATGGAGGCAGGCGTTAGTATTTCAGTTGGAGGTAGCTGTTGGTGTTTCAGTTGGAGGAAGACATTGGTGTTTCAGTTGGAGGCAGACGTTAGTATGCCAGTTTGAGGCATACGTATGTGGTTTAGTTGGAGGTAGTTCCAATGCGAGGTATGGTTGTAGTTAACCCATATACGCAAAGAAGGCCGATGTAGGTACCCCATACACAAAGAAGGCGGGGGTAGTTACCCCATATACACAAAAAGGAGGGGGTAGTTACCCCATACACACAAAGAAGGTGGGGGTAGTTACCCCGTATACTCAAAGAAGGCGGGATAGTTACCCCGTATACTCAAAGAAGGCGGGATAGTTACCCCGTGTACCCAAATAAGGCGGGATAGTTACCCCGTGTACCCAAATAAGGCGGGGGGTAGTCACCCCCCACACACAAAGAAGGCGGGGAAAGGTGCCACTGCTGTGTGCTGTGAATTCTAATTGCTGCTCCTTCTTGTCAGTGCAGCACCCACGGTCAGCCGGGTGACAATTACTGACGGGTAAGGGGCTTTCGCAATGACAAGCGGGAAGGAAGCCCCGCAGAGGTAGGGAAGGAGGGGTATGTGGGGTAGTGGGGTTGGGGGGGGAGGGGGGAGGGGTGGTGGTGGAGGGGAGGCCTTTGTCGATGTTGTGTGCGGAAGGAGTGTACTCGGAGGGGGGGGGGGGGCATCGTCCTTGAACTGACACATTGCAGAGCCTGGCCGTTGTGAAACGAAGGTCCTAGCCGAGAAATTCAGCGAAACGCGACATATTACAGCAGCGGCAAGCAGGCCGCACGTGCCCGCGTGTTGGAGGCTGCCGAAGCTGAAGGGCAGCGAGAGAAGTGCATACGTTTCACGCCAGGGCAGCCATGCACAAGCAATGACACTGACTGTCTTTGGCATATTGCATGCCGGTGGCCAATCTCCCGGCTATATACCCCCCCCTGTCCCCCCCGCCAACTCCCCCCCCCCCCTCTCCCCACCACACCCCTTCTCCCTCTGAAATCCTCTCGTACCTCGTCCTTTCCCCTGGGAGGGAAGAGTGGAGGACGGGGCGGTGGGTGGGTGGGGCGCAGGATATGAAGCGAATGAATTAGGAATGCGGCCAATATATGAAGTTGCGTCAGTGACACCAGAATAAGGTCGTAGCCCAGGACCTCATCTTCCCTGCCCTTGCAAATAGCTTCATGCGCCACCTTGGGAAGAAGAACACCTAGAAAAACGGGGAAGAAGATGGTGATGAAGAGATAAGGGAGAGGGAGGGGAGGGGGGAAGGAGCTGGGGGAAAAGAGAGAGAGATGATTGTCATAGACGAAGAGGAAGAATGAATGGACAAATCGGGAATGCAGAACAATGTCGGTGTGCAGTCGATTTTAATTGTTGTTGACGCCACCTTCCATTGTCTGGCCACGGTGGGATGCCGCGGGTGCAGAAATTGAGGACTTTTGTCCTGAGAATCCAGAGCTGTCATGGGTTCTGTTAGCGTGCCCAGCATGTATTTGTACACCCCCCCCCCCCCCCCCACACACTAAAGACACAGCGCGCACCCACACACACGTGGTATATAGACTCTCTCTCTCTCTCTCTCTCTCTCAAATATAAGTAGCAGGACATGCGTCATTCATTGAACTGTCATTCCTCGATTCTCCTTTATTTGCATTCATCAGCTTTGAAGAACAATTAGATCAATAATTAATTCTTATTGTAAAGACCCTTGTCGACTTTTGTATTAAAATAGACTCGTGCGCAGTACTGATCACCTGAGTTAATAAAATATTGAAAACGTGTTAAGGTCCCAACACACACAGGTTAAAAAGAATGCCTGAACCGGGACTGTAGGCTGAATGGGACTGTAGGCTGAATGGCTGAATGGGACTGTAGGCTGAATGGGACTGTAGAGAACAACTTGCATACCATGTTCGGCTGCTTGCTTTTTGTTAAGGAACAAACGGACAAACACAGGTAGGTCTTTTGTTTCGTTTTCTTAACAAGCAGTCACGATGGAAGGACTGAAACGACTGATTACTTTCAGGTGCTGCCAATGTAACGCTGCTCTTGGTCAAATATGACACGTCATGCGAACATTTTTCCAAGCATTGGACACCAGAACAGCACAACGAAGTAGCTCAGCCAAAGGCAAATAAGTACCCACATTTCACTTTTCACCGTTTAACTGTACAAGTGTTGCTTAAAAAAGGAGCTTACCCCGAAAATTGACATGTTGTGTTTTGTCATAATAAATGGCCTCCTTTTTAGACTGTTGTGTGTTCGGATGCTGCTCTTTTTTTTCTTCTCTTTTTCTTTTTTTGCTGTCGTAATCAAACCAACACGCGCCTCGTCTGTGTGGCATTCACTGTGGACCAAATGCAGCAACCGACTCTAAAACGACTGATGTATGTTTACACCACATCCTGCTCAGGACACATGGTCCAGCCAACGAACCAGAGAACGATTGTTTTATATTTGAGGGTCATTAGATAAGTAATAGTAGAACAACTTCTTCTTCTTCTTTTTTTTACATCCAGCCCTCGTGGCAAACAGACGAAAATAAAATAACTCATTATCAAAAATGCAATACCAACTATTGAGACAGACAGACAGACAGACAGATAAAAGATAATACTTTATTACACAAGGATAAAGATTTAAGCACGCACATTTTTCATATTTTACTTTTGTCTGTTTGCCCCGAAATAGATAGATAGATAGATAGATAGATATACGTTTTGTCGGAATCAGTCAAGCCGACCGGGCAGGCCTTGAAAACCCCCCATTATGGGCGAAAATGTGGAGTAAAACGTTTCCATACCAAGACATAGACGAGGCGCGTGTTGGTTCGAGTACAACAGCGAAGGAGAGAGAGAGAGAGAGAGAGAGAGAGAGAGAGAGAGAGAGAGAGAGAGAGAGAGAGAGAGAGAGAGAATCAATGAATGAATCAACTTTATTTTACGAGAGTAGTGGAGCAGACACAGGGTCTTCTCACATCCAGCCCTCGCCACAGAGAGAGAGAGGGAGAGAGAGAGAGGGGGAGATTCTTTATTTGCGAGGGTAATAGCTAAGCATATAATGCTTTTTTACATCCAACCCTCGCCCAAACAAGGGATTATTCTACATCTAATTATACATGTATACATTTTCTAAGCTACGACAGATCGGTACACACACGGAACAAATGAAGTTTAGACATCAAACATAATATGAACCGAGAGAGAGAGGGAGAGAGAGACAGAGACCGACAGACACACACACACACACACACACACACACACACACACACACACACACACACACACACACAACACAGAGGAGAGATCACAAACCACGACCAGTGACGGACTGGCAAACCGATCACGAAGCGTCGAAGTCCTGACGACAGCTTGTGTTCTATAGCTGCAGTAGCTTAAAATTCTCGTTGTCCATAAAAAAAAACCTGAACGTTCTCCCCGCTCTACCAACGCCGGAGCGCGAAGCGAGAGACTAGCTGAGCTTGTTAAGGACCAGTACTTTGATTAATTAAAGCTCGGTGGTGTGACAGGCACTTAACTTCCTGCAGTTTATCGGATCACGCGTAACCCGGCTCCCTGGCCTCGCGATCGACGAGAGCAGAGAAGAAGAGCACTCACTTTGTGCGACAAACGCGGACAGCGGCAAATCGTCTTTTGCGCGCGGCCGTGATCAGTTAGTAAGACGATTACGGGCACGAGGGTTAAGCGCGAGACGCCCAGAGCTGCACCAGCTGCAGATGACGTCGGCTGCAGCTCTGCAGCCGGTGCAAGGTCTTGGTACTCGCGGGCCGCGGCCCTGAAGTACTCACTCACCCACTCAGCACTTGCTGGTCGATGCTGATGTTTAGGTTCTGGCTGTTTCTCGTTTTGGTTTGGGTTTTTAACGGGTTTATTTAGCGTGTGTGTGTGTGTGTGTGTGTGTGTGTGTGTGTGTGTGTGTGTGTGTGTGTGTTTTAGTGTGGTTTTGTTGGTGTGTTGTGTGGTGTGTGTGTGTGTGTGTGTGTTGTGTGGTGTGTGTGTGCTTGTGTCGGGTGTTGCGTGTGTGTGTGTGTGTGTGTGTGTGTGTGTGTGTGTGTGTGTGGCTTTTAACGGGTTTAGCGTGTGTGTGTGTGTGTGGTTTTTAACGGTTTAGCGTGTTGTGTGTGTGTGTGTGTGTGTGTGTGTGTGGTTTTTAACGGGTTTAGCGTGTGTGTGTGTGTGTGTGTGTGTGTGTGTGTGTGTGTGTGTGTGTGTGTGTGTGCGTGCGTGGTGTGCGTGCGTGCGTGCGTGCGTGTGTTTTCGTTTCGTTGGTTTGTCCATTTTTACACGAGTTCATTTCTGAGGTAAATAGTCTTCACAGTTTGTCAGTGTCCCTTCCGCTGACCTGATGCTCGTGACCCGGTTCCCTTCATTTCTTTGCTCTTTCTGTGTGGAGGTATAGGCTTGGGCAAGAAGAGGGATTTTCGTTCATTCATGGCATCGATACCCGGTACGAACGTTAAACCCCAAGAAGACATCTGAACGAGAAAACGCAACATAGAACGTCCTCTTTTCTTCCTTTTCTTTTTGCCATTTTCTTTCGTTCTTTCTTTCTTTCTTTCTTTCTTTTCCCCCCGATAATTGTTTTCTTTTTTCGCCTTTTTCGTCTATGTTGTATGTTTGATTTTTTAGCTCTTTGTTTCAGTGTGTGTATGTTTTGATTCAGTGTATGTTTTGATTCAGTGTGTACGTTATGAATCAGTGTGTGTACGTTTTGATTCAGTGTGTGTACGTTTTGATTCAGCGTGTACGTTTTGAATCAGTGTGTGTACGTTTTGATTCAGTGTGTACGTTTTGAATCAGTGTGTGTACTTTTTTGATTCAGTGTGTACGTTTTGAATCAGTGTGTGTACGTTCTGATTCAGTGTGTGTATGTTTTGATTCGGTGTGTACATTTTGAATCAGCGGGTGTACGTTTTGATTCAGTGTGTGTATGTTTGGATTCAGTGTGTTTCGATTCAGTGTGTGTACGTTTTGATTCAGTGTGTGTGCCTTTTGATTCAGTGTGTGTACCTTTTGATTCACTGTGTGTACCTTTTGATTCAGTGTGTGTACCTTTTGATTCAGTGTGTGTACGTGTGCCTTTCTTTCTCCATCTCTTTGTCTACGCCTCGGTCTCTTCCCCGCCCATGTTCCCTCCATCTCTCTCTCTCTCTCTCTCTCTCTCTCTCTCTCTCTCTCTCTCTCTCTCTCTCTCTCTCTCTCTCTTCCCCGTCTTCTTTGTCTCTTGATTTTCGGAGACAGAAATAGAAAGTTGATGGGATAAGCTGACTAATGGACTAGGGCGGGCGGGCGGCCACGGTCCCATGAAAGGCGTGAGGTTGGAGTGCAGTTGCTGGAGAGGTCGGGGTTGTCGAGGTGGTGGGCGTGGGCGAGATGTGCAAGCAGGAGCAGGGAGGATAGCGCTACTCCCCTTGCGACCCCCCCCCCACCCCCCCCCCCACACACACCACACATCCAGTCCTACCCTACCACCCCCCCCCCCACACGCACACACACATCATCCTGTGGAGTCACCCTACCCTCCCGCCCTCCCCCCACACTACATATCCTGTGGAGTCACCCTACCCCCCCCCCCCACACACACACACATTTGTCCACTCACCCTACCCCCCACCCCCCCCCCAACACACACACACACCGAAAAGCCTTTGTCAGGTGTTTGACAGAAGGCTGCGTGTTTAACAGACGCGTAGGTGTTTGGCAGAGAATGCTGGGTGTTTGACAGAAAGCCGCGTGTGTAATAAAAGCCTAGGTGTTTGGCAGAAAGGCTGGGTGTTTGGCAGAAGGCTGGGGGTGTTTGACAGAAGGCTGTGTGTTTAGGCAGAAGCCCGGAGGTGTTGGGTGTTTGACAGAAGGCTGGGTGTTTAGGCAGAAGCCCGGGGGTGTTGGGTGTTTGACAGAAGGCTGGGTGTTTAGGCAGAAGCCCGGGGGTGTTGGGTGTTTGACAGAAGGCTGGGTGTTTAGGCAGAAGCCCGGGGGTGTTGGGTGTTTGACAGAAAGCTGGGTGTTTGACAGAAGGCTGGGTGTTTAGGCAGAAGGCTGGGTGTTTAGGCAGAAGGCTTTTTTCTTAGCATGCTGTTGGGTATTCACAAAAGGCTGGGGCAGGCTGAATTGTCTACCCGTGCTGCACGTGTAACTACCTAACTCTACAACTCGAAGAAGAGCAAGTGTTGGGCCTCCTGTCTCGTTTATTCAAGAAGACCAAAAGGACGAATAGTAGTAGTAGAAGTAGTAGTAGTAGTAGTAGTAGTAATTGGATTTTAATGTCCTGTCAACTACACAGCGTCACCTCAGGACAGTCAAACTCAGGTCATGAGCAGATACACATTTCTAAACTCTCCCCAAAGGACGAAGACGTAGCCAAGCCGTGCAGTCGATCGCTTGATGACAAAGATATTTTAGTTTGAATTTCACAAAAGACGGGAAGGGGGCGAGGAGGGGGGGGGGGGGGGGGGGGGGAGGGGTGGGGTGAGTTGGGGTGGGGAGTGGAATGCAGCTGCTAACAAGCATGTGATTGGTAGTGTTTTTACTCCTGGGTCACGAGTATCAAAAGGGAAGATGCCAGGGCGTTGGGGTGGGGTGGGGGGGGGCGGGGGGGGGGGGGGGGGGGTTGCATACTGCCAGAAGATTGGTAAGGAGAAGATGACGGTTTTGATAGGGAAGGGCTAACAATTTATAATTATGGGGTTATCAATTTGCGTACCCCCGTCCAATCATAGCGCTTTCGCGGGGGGGGGGGGGGGGGGGGGGGGGGTGGGGGGGAGTTGGTGTGGAGACAGGGGTCTGGAAGGGACTTTCTTCTATTCCCGCGACTGGAAACTGGCGAGGATCGATTTGGGTGGGGTCAGAGTGTGCACCAGTGTGCCGGAGTACATGTCGTTGGTATCTTGTGGTACTATTTTTAGACGGGAGCTACAGAAGGAACTGAGGGAAGGGTGGTGGGGGAAAGCACATGGGCGCTGTCATTTGCGCCGATTTTTGCAGTACCGGCGTGAAATTGACAATTTGGCCCGCGACTTTTTATCTCTTCTCTCGTTCTGGTGGCGTTGACCGAGAAATTTCAACTGATCAATACTCCTTACAATGATGCTCTTCTTTCTAGTTCAGTAGGACTAGTGGGAACGATCACGATGGGACGATTTGATTGGCTGATCGAACACGAAAGCTCTTTGACGTTGGTTTTATTTTATTTTCTAATTTGGGTGAAGGCGAAGTCAGTTGTTAAAATGCAATTTTATCTAATCAGTATTCATTATCTTTAAATCGAGAGAGAGAGAGGGGATGGGGGGGAGAGACAGAGAGAGGGGGGGGGGACACAGAGAGAGGAACAGAGAGAGAGAGGGAGGGAGAGGGGGGACAGAGAGAGAGACAGAGACAGGGAGAGGGAGGGAGAGGGGGGGGGACAGAGAGAGGGAGAGAGAGAGAGAGTTGCGGTTTTGGCTCCTATCACACTGGATAGTTTGTTAGTACGCCCGACATCTCCCCTGCCTCTTTCTCTTTCTGCTTTCTCTCCAGCTCTCTGTCTCTCCTGCTTTCTGTCTCTGTCTCTCTGTCTGTCTGTCTGTCTGTCTGTCTGTCTGTCTGTCTCTCTCTCTCTCTCTCTCTCTTCTCTCTCTCTCTTCTCTCTCTCTCTCTCTCTCTCTCTCTCTCTCTCTCTCTCTCTCATCCTCACACACACACACACACACACACACCACACACAACACACTACCACCACTCACTCACATCTCACCCCACCCACTCTCAAACACCCAGTCATAACACACTCATTCTGCTGCCTCTGTCATCTCTCTCTCGTCTTCTCTCTCTCCTCTGTCTTCTCTCTCTTCTCTCTCTCTCTGTCTCTCTCTCTCTCTCTCTCTGTACTCTCTCTCTCTCTCTCTGCTCATATAACCCTGGTTGACTGGGCGTAAAACCCAAGTTCTTACCTACTTCTGTGTGTGTGTGTGTGTGTGTGTGTGTGGTGTGTGTGTGGTGTGTGTGTGTGTGTGTGTGTGGTGTGTGTGTGTGTCTGTCTGTCTGTCTGCTGTCTCTGTCTTCTCTCTCTGCTCTCTCTCCCCCTCTCTCTCTCCCCCTCTCTCTCTCCCTCCTCTCTCTCATCTCTCTCCCCCCACCCCCCTCTTCTCTCTCCCTCCCACCTTCCATCCCCTCTCCCTCCGTTTCCCCTCTTTTCCTTCCTGTTTTCTTTCGCCCCAGCCTCACTTTTCCCCCTCTCCTCCCCGCCACTTAGACACCCCCGCCTCTCTCCATGCTCTCCTCCACCCACCCACCCACTCACCCCCCCCCCCCCCTTTCTGTGCAACATGGGAAAGGTAATATTTAGTTTGAAGATGAAAGTATTGATTTATTCGCCTGTGCCGGGGCTTTCCAATCGGATCGTTGAACAGAGAGAGAGAGAGAGGGGCTGACACGTTGCCGTGCGCCGGCCGCTGATGTCATGGGTGCACAGCATGACCGCTGATGTCATGGGTGCACGTCATGACCGCTGGTGACATGGGTGCACGTCATGACCGCTGATGTCATGGGTGCAGCACGCATGACCGCTGGTGACATGGGTGCACAGCATGACCGCTGATGTCATGGGTGCACGTCATGACCGCTGGTGACATGGGGGCACGTCATGACCGCTGATGTCATGGGTGCACGTCATGACCGCTGGTGTCATGGGTGCACAGCATGACCGCTGGTGACATGGGTGCACAGCATGACCGCTGATGTCATGGGTGCACGTCATGACCGCTGGTGACATGGGTGCCCCACGTCATGACCGCTGGTGACATGGGTGCAGCACGTCATGACCGCTGTTGACATGGGTGCAGCACGTGACGACTGCTGATGACATAGGTGCAGCACGTCACGATTACTGATGACATGGGTGCAGCACGTCACGACTGCTGATGACATATGGGTGCACGTCACGTCACGATCGCTGATGACATGGGTGTAGCACGTTACGACTGCCGATGGCATGAGTGCAGCACGTCACGTCACAAGTACTGATCACATTGGTGCAGCACGTTACAACTGCCGATGGCATGAGTGCAGCACGTCACGTCACGAGTACTGATGACATGGGTGCAGCACGTCACGACTGCTGATGACATGGGGCACAGCATGACACGACCGCCGCAGATACACATGCGGCTTGTCGCCGTGACGGTTCTCGTAGTCATGATCCTCGTAGGGACGATCCTCGTAGCCACGGTCCTCGTAGTCACGATCCTTGTAGTCATGATCCTCGTAGGGACGATCCTCGTAGTCACGGTCCTCGTAGTCACGATCCTTGTAGTCACGGTCCTTGCAGTCACGGTCCTCCTAGTCACGATCCTCCTAGTCACGATCCTCCTAGTCACGATCCTTGTAGTCACGGTCCTCGTAGTCACGATCCTCACGCATTGTACAGGTGTCTGTGGCTGCACCTACACTGTGACTACACTCACTACACTTTCATGGCCCATATGTTTCATGAGCAGATAAAGCTAAAGGCGGATAGCCCCTAATCCCGATTAGCCAAAGGAGTCCATACATACGGCTCTCCTTCCGCAGGCATGAGCCTACCAATGGCTCCGAAAATAGCCCTTTGTTTTGCGTTTGTTCTTAAATCGGGAAAGTTCTTTGTCTTACCCGAATTGTAGCGCGCCTGACGTCGAAAACTCGAAACCGACTGGACACCGCAGTGCAGCCAGCCTGGTCAGTTTCAGCGAGTCAAAGTTCATGGTCGAGTCGCTTACATTGGCCGATCCTTACAGCCTCGTTGAAAAAGTCTACGAGAAGCGTGAACTTCACTGAAAGCGAAGAACGATAGGCTTGCTTTGTTTCAACGGGTGAAGCTCGGGGCAGAGTTAGTTCCGCGCACGTCCATGGCAACAACCGGTTTTTCTTTTATCGAAATATGAGAACTACCGCCGGACTGTAGCGGACGTGTCAGTGACCCAATGACCCCTTCCCATTCGAGATTGTCCTGTCCTCCTCTTCGTTGTCTGTTTTGGACTGGGCGAATCCAGATTGCTTGAGTAGTTTGTGGTATTCGATGACACGTGGGGTGGTGTCGATCCGTGCCACACTCCCCAGCATCGCTTTCCGGCACCCTCCTCCAAAAGAAGGATGTCGTAAACCAGTGCTTGGAGTTTGGGTCCGTGCGTGTGTTTTCTCCTTTGTAGCGGCAGCATCGTATGGTCATTTTTATGTGGCGTTCAGGCCTCTTAAACGTACACAAACTGAGTCTGTGACATCACATATAAACACAAACCAACATAAAACAGGTCGACCAAAAGCAGATAAATATCCTTCATGACGAAGGTGATGTGGGGCTTAATATCCGCGGTTTTGCGGCTGACATAGTATTCTGTCTCATTTTTAACCGTTTAACCGTTGTCTAAGTTTTGTTTTGTAGCTTGAAAAAGGGGGATTACCCCCGAAAATTCGCATGTTGTGTTTTGTCAAAAGAAATAGCGTTCTTTTGAACCTTTTATGTGTTTGGTTTGGATCTTGTTTCAGAACACTTGCAGTCGTTATTGTTTCAGATTTAAAAAAATAAATAAATAATTAGTCTGTAACTTCAAAACACGTTTAGAACTTGTGAGGATTGGGTGGGTTGGGGGTGGGGGTGGGGGGGGGTACATAGTACACACATACACACGTTCATCACAGACAATGGGCTGTATTAGAATCTATCCTTTTAACGACTCGGAATGAGCTCTGGCAGGAATAGGATCCGATGAGTGTTTTGGACTGGCGGTGACGGTGAGTATATTTAGCTCAACCGGAAACAAAAGGTTCACACGGTGCTGGAGAATCCGGTTTTGTTAAGTAACGTCATCATAATGAAACGTTGAATATGACGCACGTTTTTCACTGAATGAGTAGAAAACGGGCCGGGGAATGAGAGAGAGAAAGAGAGAGAGAGAGAGAGAGAGAGAGAGAGAGAGAGAGAGAATTTTATTCACGAGGGTATATGAACACACGCACGCACGCACGCACGCACGCACGCACGCACGCACGCACACACACACACACACACACACACACACACACACACACACACACGAAAGAGATAGAGAGAGAGAGGGGGGGGGAGGGGTACTTTCCCACCGGGCAAACAAAACAAAAAATCAACAAAATATTAAGAGAGAGTTTTCGTATTACATAATTTAACCCAGGCAGCTGCAGTCTGTCAAACTGCTCCGTTTTTTTTGGGGAGGTGTCTTCAACCGGACGGAAATCGACAAGGCATAGATCACTCTCTTTGTTCCCCAAAAGGCCTAATGTCCTTGTTGAATCAGTAACTCCATACCTCCTCCACGGCGATCGTCGCGGCTCCTGAAGCAAGCGCTCTTGACATTGTAAAAACTGTTTGGCCACCTCTTCAGGACAGGGGCAAAAACACGGTCGGAAAATAAAGCAGATAAATGTTGACAAAGTCGAGTTGCCGGCTCTGTAAAGAGCGGTGACGAGAAGCGAGAGGACCAATTGGCCAGCCGTCAAGTCGAGGGGGCGGGCTGGCTGTATTCGATTAGCTCCCCACACTCCGCCGCCAGAGCCGCGACACACCGTGGTGAGCAAGGAGGGGGGGGGGGGGCAGGCAAGGAAGCCGGCCTGTTGTTACGTTGTCACCGGTAACGGATGGCTTGGCGTCCGCAGACGCGACACGCGGAACGGAAGCAGGGACAGTGATAAAGGAAGGAGGTAGATGATGTGCTTGTGTCCCTAATATGTCACCCCGACATCTGAGGGACAGCGTGCCCCGCTCGCACGGTGTGCGTCAGCGCGTGGTGCTGCGCGGACCGCCAGAGGAAGAGCGGGGGGTTCGTGAAGGTGAAAATTAAGCGGCGCACGGCAACGACCTTTGGAAGGCGTACAACGTACATGTACGGATCAGCGGCCTGAACATCCGGCCTGTTGGGCTGGGTGGCGGTCGGGTTTGTGTGTGTGCGCTGCTTCAACGTTTTGTCCGTGGTCGTGTGTTCGTGTTGTTAGTGGGAGTGTCCGTGGCCGTGTCTTAGTGCTAGTGGGAGTGTCCATGGCTGTATGTTAGGGTCAGTGGGAGTGTCCATGGCCGTGTGTTAGTGGGAGTGTCCGTGGCCGTGTCTGAGTGGGAGTGTCCATGGCCGTGTGTTTATGTTAGTGGGAGTGTTCATGGCCGTGTCTTAGTGGGAGTGTCCGTGGCCGTGTCTTAGTGTTAGTGGGCGTGTCCATGGCCGTGTGTTTATGTTAGGCGGAGTGTTCATGGCCGTGTGTTAGTGGGAGTGTCGATGGCCAGACAGCGTGTTTCACAGGCGGGAGTGTTGATGATAGGACAGAGTCACAGACGGGAGTGTTGATGATGGGACAGTGTCACAGACGGGAGTGTTGATGATGGGACAGTGTGTCACGGATGGGAGTGTTGATGATGGGACAGTGTCACAGACGGGAGTGTTGTTGGTGGGACAATGTCAAAGATGGGAGTGTTGATGATGGGACAGTGTCACAGGCGGTAGTGTTGATGATGGAACAGTGCATCTCACAAACGGGAGTGTCGATAATGGGACAGTGTCACGGACGGGAGTGTTCATGATGATGGGACAGTGCCACGGACGGGAGTGTCGATGATGATGGGACAGTGTCACAGACGGGAGTGGAAGGGTGGTGTGTGGGCGTGGTGGGTGGTTGGGTGGGGGTGAATGGGGGGGTCAAAATCCTGTCAACGCCTGTCTCCAGCTTCTCATTGCCTGCTGTGTCTCGTCCTGCTTCTGACGTCTTCCTGTCCACTGCCTCCCTGCACAAGCTACCGCGGCCAGAAAGAGAAAGAACGGCCGTGGCGGAACTCTGTCAGCGACAGAATCCAAATCCAAGCAAAAATAACAGGATAATACGTGATACGTGAATTACAGATAATGGAGGGGGGTCTCCTACCTTGGTGGGTGGTAGCGAATTCGCGAGCACGCACGCACCGCGCGTGCGCGCTTGGGCACACACACACACACACACGCACACACGCACGCACGCACGCACGCACGCACACATATGGGGGGGGGGGGAGAGAGAAGACGGTGGGTGTGTGAGAAAGGGGGAGAGAGAGAGAGCGGCGAGAAAGAGAGAGAGGCAGAAAGAGAGAGAGAGAGGGAGGAGAGAGAGAGAGAGAGGGAGGCGGAGAGAGAGAAAGAGAGAGAGAGAGAGAGAGGCAGAAAGAGAGAGAGAGAGAGAGAGAGAGAGAGAGAGAGAGAGAGAGGCAGAAAGAGAAGGAGAGAGAGAGAGGCAGAGAGTGAGAGAGAGAAGGAGAGGGAGAGAGAGAGAGAGAGAGGTGACAGTGACACGTACAATAAAAAAAAAAACGTAAAAAAACAAAACAAAAACAACAAAACCTCACCGCATTGACATTTGTCAGATAAATGCGATTTCAGCCGAGGGCGCAGCGAGGCGCGCATCTCTCTCTCTCGCTCTCTCCACAGGAAGTGGCAGCGGGCGGCGTGGCTTTCGTTGGGCTGACCCAACGTCCTTGTCGGGTGCAGCCCCGTCTCTGTGGCGTCCCCACCACCAATCACTCCGAGTGGCTAAGGTCACGTGCAGCGCCCTGACCCTGTGGACTGGTAGCCCGCTCCTACTCCTAGGAAGCGGCGTGACCTCAGCGCAGGAGTATATTAATGATTGAAGTATTTACTAAGCGCAAATCTCTGTAGAGACTATTCTAAGCGCATGCGCGCGCGCACGCACGCGCGCCACGCACGTACACTCATGCACACACGCACGCACGCGCTCACAAACACACACACACACGCACGCACACACGCACGCACGCACGCACGCACGCACGCACGCACGCACGCACGCACACACACACACACACACACACACACGCACGCACGCACGCGCTCACAAACACACACATACACACACACACACACTGTCACACACACACACACACACACACACACACACACACACACACACACACACACACACACACACACACACACACACACACGAATAGAAATCGATTGCCAGCATCCCAAATAACGTTCAGATCACACACAAGAATTTAAACTAAATGCTACTCGGCTGGACAGAGACAAAAGAGTATGCAAATTTTCGACAACTATCGACTTTTTCAAGCAACATACAGAGAGCATTGTTATTATTACAGCACCATTATTCGGCATGGAAACGATAAGGGAAAAATGGTAACTTATTTTGTGCATTGAATCGATCACTAGAAGATGAGGTGCAATCGCACAATTTGTCAAAAATGTCCATGCTGCTTTATCCAGTTAAACCGCTGGTGTGTTTTAAAAATAATAACATAATACACGCCTTGTGAATAATAAATCATATGATGGTCATGTAACTTGATCGGTTTTTGAGAACACACACACACACACACACACACACACACACACACACACACACACACACACACACACACACACAACAAAATCTCTGTCTGTCTGTCTGTCTGTCTGTCTGTCTGTCTGTCTGTCTGTCTCTCTCTCTCTCTCTCTCTCTCTCTCTCTCTCTCTCTCTCTCTCTCTCTCTCTCTCTCTCTCACACACACACACACACACACACACACACACACACACACACTACCACATACATGCGTGTGTGGGAGGGGTTGGGGGGGAGGGGGGCGGTGACAGAGAGAGTGTGTGTGTCTCTGTGTGTGTTATACGGGCGCATCTGTAGGATTGTGTAAGCGCCCTGGGCTCTTACGAAATGGGGCGCCATAAATAATAT
Organism: Alviniconcha marisindica; assembly: GCA_018857735.1. Taxonomy (NCBI): domain Eukaryota; kingdom Metazoa; phylum Mollusca; class Gastropoda; family Provannidae; genus Alviniconcha; species Alviniconcha marisindica. The sequence goes on along the minus strand of JABMCL010001223.1, from coordinate 538,751 downwards.
ATTATTATTATAATTACATCTGGTCCCCACAGTCGCTGTGTGATGGAACCGCCACTCCACAAGAAACGCACGTGCAACACGGCCAGTTTCTGCTTCATTGACAGCGTCCGCCCAGCGGGCGTGCTACTCCGGTGCAGATCTATACACACTCACGCGGCGCTTGTAGTTATCGTTGGCGTGCAGTATATTATGTGTGTGTGCTTTTCCCGTGAAATGGGCTAAATGTCGTGTAGCAAGTCCTGCCGTCGATGTGACTGGCTGTGCAACGCGACACTGTTATAAAGAAGACCTGTGTCATCGGCGGGAGCTGCCACAGATATCATTTTGTTGTCGCGACAAGCACGCGTTTGTCGCGACAAACACGCGTTTATCGCGACAAAACGCGTTTTTTGTCGCGACAGAAGTATGCTTGCCGCGGCAAAACTTGTCGCGAGGTAATCATGTTTACAAAACAGGTGTTTGTCGCGACAAGCATACTTTTTGTCACGACAAAAGACGTGTAAGCTTTTCGCGAACAAAAGTTTTGTCTGACAAAAATATGTCGCGACAAAAGACGTGTTTTGTCGCGAAAACACATTTTTGTCGCGACAAAACACAGAACTTTTGTCGCGACAAAAAATGATACTTGTGGCAGCTCCCACCGGTGATAGGCCCGTGCAGTTGTGCAGCACAGCACTGTCATAACGACCTGTGCACTTACGGACTCGCTGATTCTTTCTGCTGTGCTCTTGACCTTGCTCGGACGAAGGTCTCGCAGGAAATTGTGCAACCGGACAGACTGCTTTTAGCAGTAGGCAGCTTCAAAGGGGTGTCCTGTTCCTGATACGTTCCTTGCATTGTTTTGACGAGTATATGTTGAGAGTAATTGCCTCGTGCCGGAGTGCAGCGAAATAGGAATTTATTGGACGCGGGGAGGGTGGGGGGGGGGGGGGAAGAAAAGGACTCTCTCTCTCTCTCTCTCTCTCTCTCTCCTCTCCTCTCTCCTCTCTCTCCTTCTCCTCTTCCTCCCCCCTTTCCCTCCTTCTCCCTCTTCCCATCTCTCCCCCATCTCTCTCTCCCTCTTCCCCATTCTTCCCCCTCTCTCTCTCTCTCTCTCCTATATATATATATATATATCTACTGCCCCTCTCTCTCCCCCCCCCCCCCCCGCCCCCCACTCCCCTCTCCACCCCCCCCCCCCTCTCCCTTCGTTCTCCTCTCTCTCTCTCCCCCCCCCTCTCTCTCTCTCAAATTCTTCCTTCTCTCCCTCCT
>JABMCL010001223.1:527500-532500 GCA_018857735.1 Alviniconcha marisindica | reverse complement strand
GTCCCCTAGCCTCCCACCCCCCGCACCCCACCCTCACCCCCTAGCAGCCTTCTTTTGCTGTTCGGGTACAGGCAGTGGAACCGTCCTCTTTCAGTGACATCACTCCCCACCACCACCACCAACAACAACAACAACGTCAACCACCTCTTGCTGATGAGGTGAAGGCAGTGGAACCTTATGTCTCGTTGACATCACCCCCCACCCCCTGTTCTCTTGCTGATCAGATAACGGCTGTGGAACCTTTCTGTCTCTTTGACATCTCCCCAACACACACACCCCTTTTTTTTTCTGTTCAGGTAAAGGCAGTTAAACCTTCCCGTGTCTTTGACATCTCCGCCCACCCCCCAGCCCCCACCCCACCCCACCCCACCCCACCCCTAGCCTTCTGTTGCTGTCCCAGGTGCAGACAGTGGAACATTCCTCTTTCTTTGACATCACTCCCTCCTTCCTTGCTGTTCCAACAGCATGCGCTGGAACCTTCCTGTTTCTTTGACCTCAACCCCCTCTCCCCATCTCCCCCCCCCCAACCCCCCGTCCCCAGTCCTAACTGCTCTTGCCTTTGGTGCCGTTGTTGTTAGATTTACGTGGCCCTGGCGTGGCCTTGGGGAGGGCAGAGGTACCGAGGAGGGATGGCACAATCCCAGGAAGTGGTTACAGGCGGGGGGGGGGGGTTGCACCTAATGATGCAACACTGGCACCACAAGAACGATTCTGCCTTGAAGAAGGGCAGCGGTGTAGAGCCAGTTTTGTTGAATTTATATGGAGGTTATAGGTATGGACAGAAAAGGGGGGGTTGTATGTGTGTGCGTGTGTGTTGTGTGTGTGTGTGTGCGTGTGTTTGTGCGTGTGCGCGTGTTTGTGTGTGTGTGTGTGTGTGTGTGTGTGGAGAGAGAGAGAGAGAGAAAGAGAGAGAGAGAGAGAGGGTGAGTTTAGCTGATTAGTATGTGACGGCGGCAGGACCAGTCTGCTGTTTTGGATCGAGGAAATAACAACAACACTAGCTTTCGCAGAGCGCACTTGCAATGGCTAGGAGGCACTGCTCTACGTGCGCGGCACAAAAGGGTGGGTGGTGGAGGAGAGTTCACATACGCTCATACTCACGCTGCATACGACAGACAGGGCAAGCGAAGCAAACTACAACAAAACACACGAGCGACAAGCGTTGTTCGTTAAACTGTGAGCAAACGAACACGAACACGAACACAACAAACAGAAAGGATGTATGTGGATGGAGCGAGGGGTGGAGTAGAGCGGGGCGGGCGGGAGGTCGAAGCAGGCAGCAACATTAAAGTCACGGCCTGAGAACGTGGATAACTCTCTGAGCCGCTCTGATCGTACACCCCCCCCCCCCCCCTCCGTTTATTCGGTCATTTTGGCCACCTCCGCCGACCCCCCCTCTCCCCCCCCCTCCCCACACACACATACTCGACACATGTACGCACGCACGCACGCACGCACACGCACGCACGCACGCACGCACGCACGCACACACACACACACACACCACCGTCACGTACCCCTCCCGCATACCCCCCCCACTCCCACTAACACACACACATACCGCGCGCGCGCGCTCACGCAAGCACGCACACTCACACACACACACATATCCACACGTACTCTCCCAACACAAACACATCTTCACGTACTACCCCCCCGCCCCACACACACACACACACACATCCACACGTACTTCCCAACACAAACACATCTTCACGTACTACCCCCCCCCCCGCGCCCCACACACACACACACACACATCCACACGTACCCACCCCCACCCCCACCCCCACCCCACACACATATCACGCCCCCCTCCCCCCTCCCCCACCCACACACATATCTACACTCCCTCCCTCCCCACCACGCACACACACAATGTACTACCCCCACCCCCCCTTTTGAAGCACGTGGCACTGGCCCCACTGGCGAGCTGCACCGTCTTCAAGTTGACCTTCTCCACTGGCTCCGGTCCTTTGCTTCCCACACGCGCGCTGCCCGCTCTCCCGACGCTAGTGACACGAGTCGGTGCTTTCGGGAGGCCGGGCGCGTCTCGGAAGCCAAAAATTTCAACGGAGTTTCGGCCCAAAATCGATAAGAGCCGCTTGTTAATCTCATTGGGCCGGCACCCGGGGGCTCATCAACGTGCACAGTTGTGCACCGCCTCTCCTGACCCACCCCGCCGCTTCCACCGCCTTCCATCAGCCATACTCACTCACTCACACGCATACACATGCACGCACGCACGCACGCACGCACACGCGCGCGCGCACGCGTTCGCGCGCACTCACACTCTCACACTCACTCACTCACTCACTCATTTACCACACACACACACACACACACACACCACACACACACACACACACCCCGCGCACACATCCTCGCGCACGCACGCACGCACACACACTCACCACACACAACACACACACACACACGCACACGCGCACGCACTCACACACACACACGCGCGCGCACACACTCACCACAGCACGCACCACCACACACACACACACACACACACACACACACACACACACACACACACACACTCACGCACGCACGCACGCACGCACGCACGCACGCACACGCACACACACACACACACACACACACACACACACACACACAGAGAGAGAGAGAGAGAGAGAGAGAGAGAGAGAGAGAGAGAGAGAGGCAAATCTTGTAGTTTTGGAATTCTTTTCTTCTTTCCCCGATTGCCTTCTAAATTCCGCCTGCGTGTTCTGCCATTTCCTTTTTCCGGTTGGTATTTTGGGACTGCTAGGGTGTAAGGTGTTCGGTTGCTTGGTTTGGGAATCTAACCAGGGTACTTTCTGACCTGTCAAGCAAACTAGGCTCCTGTGAAACCATTTTTGTTTTTTGTTTTCAACCCACACCAAAAATAACACACCGAAAGGAAAACATGGCCAGAAACCTCGGCCAGTTGTGGTTCCCTTTCTTGTTATTTTCCAGGTACTTGTTCATTCTTCTTCTTTTTTTACTTGCGTGTTCACGTTGTTTTGGTTCGTGCTGTTGGTGTTTCTGTTCGTGTTGTTCTTGGTCGTCTTGCTCTTCGCAGAGATAATACTCATCTAGCTGTGTGCTTCATTGGGCATTGACGGTAGTGTGTCTGTCTTGCTGCCATTGCTCTTCCTCTTCATACGTCTTGTAGCTGGCTTGATACATCCTGTAGCTGACTTGATACATCCTGTAGCTGGCTTGATCTTGATACATCCTGTAGCTGGTTTGATCTTGATACATCCTGTAGCTGGTTTGATCTTGATACATCCTGTAACTGGTTTGATACATTCTGTAGCCGGTTTGATACGTCCTGTAGCTGGCTTGATACATCCTGTAGCTGGCTTGATACACCCTGTAGCTGGCGTGATACGTCCTGTAGCTGGTTTGATACATCCTGTAACTGGTTTGATACGTCCTGTAGCTGGCTTGATACGTCCTGTAGCTGGCTTGATAATCCTGTAACTGGCTTGATACGTCCTGTAGCTGGCTTGATACGTCCTGTAGCTGGCTTGATACTTCTTGTAGCTGGCTTGATACGTCCTGTAGCTGGATCAAGTAACTACTCCAACAACTAACTAACTAACTCTACTTGGCTTTTTCTAGTTCTTCTTGCCCGTGTTCTTGTCGCTCGCGTTCTAGTTGTTCGTCTTGTTCGTCTTCTTCTTCTTCGTCCTGGTGTCCTGACTGGTGTTGCTCTCCTGCTCTTCTCGTCTTCCTCATCATCTCCTGCTTCTTCTGACCGAAGAAACTGATGATGCGGGATATTGTTAGTCGCAGTCCCCCCCCCCCCCCCCCCCCCCCCCCCTCTTGCTAAAAACAAGAACAAAAAAGCGAAACAAAAAATACCTCTCCTCGGATACGGCGAAGGAGCACGGGAAGAGGATGAGAGGAACATGCTCCATTACACAGAATCTGTTTCAGATATTGATCTGGCCTTATTCAGAGATCATGGGATTTTGCTTGTGACTGGTAAAAAAAAAAAAAAAAAAAAAAAAAAAATCAGCAACCCAAAAAAGCAACAACGATGTCAGTGTGTTTTCTATTAGCCTTTTCAAATTTCTGGGTATTTGGGTACGAGGAGCTAGAGACGCCAAATTGGCTGGAAAAATGGAGTTGAGAAAGGGCTACTTTTCAACAGCTCGCTCTTTTCAACAGTTTATCCTCAATTTTCTCACGGAAGGTCCGTTATTGAGAAGTTGATTGTTTTCTTTTCGCTCTTTGTTTTTGGTGCGAGTGCATTTCATGGTCCATTTTCTCCGTGTTTTGTTTTGTTTGTCTTTCGCGATCCCATGCAGCTTGGGAGAGAAAGACAACAACAACAACAACGTATCTATCGAGTAGGTAACCGTGTGACTTCGTGATCACGTGTTGTGTCCATCGAGTAGGTAACGAGGTGGCCGTACTGATCACGTGATTTGTCCACCGAGCAGTAACTATGTGGCTCACCCTGCCCAACCCTTTGGAACCGGGGTTTCAACCCCGATTAAAAGGGTTAACCGTTTTTGGGCTTAGGGGATAAAACGGGTGATTGGTTTTCCATTTCCATCGAGTTGGTGGTATCCGTGTGTTTTAGTGATCACGTGACGTGTCAGTCAGGCAGGAAACCTTGCGGCTGTTGAGATCTTGTGACAGATTTGTGTTTAGCATTTGAGATCTTCCAGAGCCGCTGAAATGCTTTAACTGGTTAGCTTGTACCGTGAGCAAATGGCAAAAGCAGGTTGTATATTTTTGTCTTGTTTGGTTTCCTTTCTACTTTTCTGTCCTTTTCTTTCTTCCCCCCCCCCCCCCCTCTTACCCGTCTTCTTCTTCTTCTGTACATCTGTATTTTGTCTTATTACTTACCTTCTGTCTTTCTTTTCTCTCTGTCTTTCGTCTTCCTCGTCCCTCCCCCACCGCCCCCACCTCCCTCTCTCATTTTGTTTTTGCCTTTTTTTTAAGGGGTGTTTGGTGAGGTGGGGGTTAGGGGGCATGTTTTGAAA
>JABMCL010001223.1:520000-522500 GCA_018857735.1 Alviniconcha marisindica | reverse complement strand
TAGAATAAATGGTTCCTAGTGAAGCTGGATTAAAGGGTATTAAAAAAAGGATCTGAGCGAGACAGCGTGGTGACAGTGTAGCGATAGGTATATAATCTCCCTCTTCCCCCACCTCCATACCCCCTTCCCCCCCTTCTCCCCGTCCCTAATAAGCCTTATGGTTTCTGTGGACGTTAAGCACCATGTTTACTTACTTACTTACGAGACAGAGAGAGAGAGAGTTTGTTGTGTGTGTGTGTGTGTGTGTGTGTGTAGTGCGTGCGTGCATGCATGCGTTAGAGTATGTGTGTGTACGCGTGCGTGTGTTGGTGGGGGGGGGGGGGGGGGGGGGGAGGGGGAGGAGGGGGGCGGTGCGCGCACGCGCCTGACTAAAATACCAGGCAAGTTGTGATGCATTCGGCGCAGTCAACGTGTCAGCAGTGTGAGCTGATTGACCACAGTAACCAGTCAGTTAAAGAATCAGTCGTGGGGATTCAATTAATCGACTATTCAAAAGCGGGATTCCGTCCGGACAGTCTAAACCTAATTCACCGCATCTTGTCCCACACGGCTGGGACTGAGACACTCACTATGCAGAAAGCAAGCCGTTGCTTCATGTGTCAAGTTGACGCCTTGAAGCGTTGAACGTCTTCATATTCATGGGATCGAAATTGTCTCCGTATTTGCATATCCAGTTGGCCTTCGTTGTCTTCGTCGCAACTGCGCTGCATTTCAATGAAGAATGGCTGAATGATTAATAAGGCCATAGACTGAAGCAAACGAAAACCAAAACACACGTTAACAAACAAACAAACAAACAAACAAAAGCCCGGCGTTGAACAAGTAAGCCGGAGAAGGAAGCGTAAGACTCGAAACGCAATGGAGAAGGCGAAAAATAACTGAACAGTACGAAACGGGGAAACAATTTTTCGAAGATCATATATTGATTATTATTTTTTTTTGATTTTTTTTTAAAATTTAACATATTTCTTGAAAGGGCCCCAAAATCAAATGGAAGAGTACGAAACCTTATTTTTCCCCGTGTCAAAAAGATGAGGCCATTAAAAACGAGAAGAAGAAAAAGAAAAAGAAAAAAGAAAAAAAAATGATGAAAAAAAAAATTTGAAAAAAAGGAGAGGAAAAAAGTAAAAGAAGAAGAAGAAGAAGAGGAGGGAAAAAGAGTGAAGAGTGTAGGAATAGAAAGAGTGTGACATCAAAAATACCTCCCCTCTTCGCTCTACCCCCCGCGGGAGGAAAAGGTCAGGTCACAGCGCCCTGCAAGCGCCACGTCTTCTTCGCTTCGGAGGAAGGACTGGCCGTCCACTTGTTCTTCTAACCTACTTCACGCGAGGGAAAAGGCAAGGCTGGCGGAGTGGTGGTGGAGGGGGACTAGGGGGGGGGGGGCGGGGGGCGAGGGGGCGGTGAATGCCTGGGGGGGGGGGGTGGAAGGAGGAATAAGGAGAGCGCGGGGTGCGGGGTGTAGGGAAGGGGATGTATGAACATTAAAAAGGCATCCTCGCATGTTAAAACAGAGCACATCCTTAATTTTCATTCACGGCAGCATACGAATTGTGGATTCAAGCGGGGAAGGCGAGCGCTTTCTTGCGGAAAGAAAATGAGGGTCGTTTTTCTCCTCCGGACAGAGAGCGACGCTAGCTGCTATCCGGATGACACACACAGGCAGGCCGGGAGGGCGGACGTGAGACCCCAAAGGTGAAGGGTAAATGTTCCATTTTGTACACTGCCCGAACCGCTGGCTCGTGACCTCTTGGTGCTTTACTCCGGTTATTGACTTTTATTGGGGGGGGTGGGGGTACTAGACAAGAGCGTGGGCCCTCTCAAACACACGCCTACACACACACACACACACACAACACACACACTCACACACACACACACACACGCATACACAAGCACACACACAAGCACACACAAACGCCTAAACACACACACACACACATACATACATACTCCCCCCACCCCACACAACAACACTTACACTCCACTTACATAGCACATACTGCCCAACACACACACACACACTACATAACACATACTGCAACACACACACACATACACATTACACAGACACACACACACACACACACACACACACACACACACACACACACACACATACACACACACACACACACACTACACACACACACACAACACACACACACACACACACACACACACACAAACACACACACACACACGCACGCACGCACACTCGCAACACACGCGCGCCAAACATACACACACTGACGAGCGCATACATACACTGACACACACAAACGCGGCAGAGACACACAGAGAGGGGAGGGGGTAACAAGAAAATCCCCGAAGCAAAACAGGTTGGGGTGAAAAAAGCAGAGATATGCAGGGCAACAAGAGAGCAACTGCAAAATTGTGGATGATGTGTTTTTAATATCCAGTTTTGATCGTGGAGGGAAGCATTGGACATTGTCCACGCGAGGTTGGTGGGTGCAGCAGCCTAACCAAATTGAAAACGAGA
>JABMCL010001223.1:512500-515000 GCA_018857735.1 Alviniconcha marisindica | reverse complement strand
GTGTGTGTGTGTGTGTGTGTGTGTGTGTGTGGTTGTGTGTGTGTGTGTGGTGTGTTGCGTGTGTGTGTGTGGGTGTGTTGCGCGGTGTGGGTGGGGTTTTGTGGTGTGTGTGTGTGTGTGTGTGTGTGTGTGTGTGTGTGTGTTTTGTGTGTGTGGTGTGTGTGTGTGGTGTGTGTGTGTGTGTGTGTGTGTGTGTGTGTGTGTGTGTGTGTGTGTGTGTGTGTGTGTGTGTGTGTCCAAGCAATACTTCACGTAAATTGTTTTGAAGAAGAACAGAATAGAATATCATATTTAGGTTACATGTATCATGTGAGCGCTCAGGGCGTTGATGAGCGCATGATAAATATACCTTCTTCTTCTTCTTCTGTTTCTTATTGTTGTTGTTGTTGTTGTTGTTGTTGTTGTTGTTGTTGTTGTTGTTGTTCTTCTTCTTCTTCTTCTTCTTCTTCTTCTTCTTCTTCTTCTTCTTCTTCTTCTTCTTCTTCTTCTTCTTCTTCTTCTTCTTCTCCTTCTTCTTCTTCTTCTTCTTCTTCTTCTTCTTCTTCTTCTTCTTATTATTATTGTTATTAATTTCAGTATTGCACCTTGCTGAAGAAAAGATGTTTTATCAATGTTTTATTTTATGTCTGTTCACATCGAGGTGATAATTATTAGAGCTGACGGAAAGAGTGAGGGGAAGCGGGGTCACAACGTTATCGTTATTATCATTATTATTATTATTATTAACAATAATTTCGGTATTGCCCCTTAAGTGGGTCACAACGCAATCACGACGTTATCACAATGTTATCATGCCCGGTCTACGTTGCTTTATCACTGCACCCTGCTACCGCTTCACAATGAACCAGCTGTTGATTGAAGTTTGTGCTTGTGCGACCTACTAGACGCAGTCAGTGACTACAACAACTCCTGGGGTAATGAACCCGAGGAAAGATTTCCACTGAGAAGTCGTTTTTGTTGTTGTTGTTTTTTTTTCCCCCTCCGCCGAAAATTAATAAAGGCAAAAAGAAGATAATCTGTTTTGATATCCGATATACGACAGCGTAGCGGTGGATGTGACGAGGTGCACGACGAGAAGTCGTTTTTTGTTGTTGTTGTTGTTGTTGTTGTTTTTTCCCCCCTCAGCCGAAAATTAATAAAGGCGAAAAGAAGAGAATCTGTTTTGATATCCGATATACGACAGCGTAGCGGTGGATGTGACGAGGTGCACGACGTTTAGATATTGTGCTGCTTGCACAATGGGTCTGATTTTAAAGGGGGAACCGGGGGGGGGGGCAAGGGGAGGGAAGCGCGAAGTCTAGCTGCGTGTGGTGGCATGCGACCCAGATGATACAGCGCGTTTAGCCGATCGAAAAGGTAACCTTTTTTTCTTTATAGATTTTTTTTTTTTTTTAATGGGGCTCGCTTTTTGTATTAGTACACAGCGCGAGCGCATCACAAATGAACCAACAGACTGTCCTGGCTTTCTTTTAAGTCTGTCCTCGATTTTGTTTTGACAGACTGTCCTGGCTTTGATCTCTTTCGACTCAGTCCTGGTTTTGTTTTGACTCTGTCCTGGTTTGGTTTGACTGTTCTTGCTTTGTTTTGTCTGTCCTGATTTTGACTGTTTTGACTCTGTCCTGGCGTTGTTCTGACTCTTTCCTGGCGTTGTTTGGACTGTTCTGGCTTTGTTTTGACTCTATCCTGGCTTTGTTTTGACTGTTCTGGCTTTGTTTTGACTATTCTGGCTTTGTTTTGATTCTATCCTGGCTTTTTGGGGGACTGTTCTGGCTTTTTTTGACTCAGTCCTGGCTTTGTTTTGACTGTTCTGGCTTTGTTTTGACTCAATCCTGGGTTCGTTTCGACTCTGTCCTGGCTTTGTTTTGACTGTTTCCTGGCTTTGTTTTGACTGTTCTGGCATTGTTTTGACTCTGTCCTGGCTTTGTTTTGACTGTTCTGGCTTTGTTTTGACTCTGTCCTGGCTTTGTTTTCCTCTGTCTTGGCATTTTTTTTTACTTTGTCCTGGTTTTGTTTTGACTCTGTCCGGACTTTGTTTTGACTCTGTCCTGGTTTTGTTTTACTGTCCCGGCTTTGTTTTGGCTCTGTCCTGGTTTTGTTTTGGTTCTGTCCTGGCTTTGCTTTGATTCAGTTCTGGCTTTGTTTTTGCTCTGTCGTGGCTTTTCCTTGGCTCTGTCTTGGCTTTGTATTGTCTCTTTCCCGGCTCTGTCTCGATTGTCTGTGTTTTGGCTTTGTCTCGTTATCTGCATCCGCTCGTTCTCGACCGTCCTGGCTAAGTCTGGTCTCTGTACCTGCTCTGTCTCGTCTCTACCCGGCTCTGCCTTTACTCTGTTCTGACTTTGTCTTGACTCAGTCCTGGTTCGGTTTTGGTTCTGTCCTGGTTTGGTTTTGATTCTGTTTTGGCTTTGTTTTGGCTCTGTCCTGGTTTGGTTTTGATTCTGTATTGGCCGCTTTTCCTTGGCTCTATCCTGGTTTTGTTTTGATTCTGTATTGGCCGCCTTTC
>JABMCL010001223.1:495000-497500 GCA_018857735.1 Alviniconcha marisindica | reverse complement strand
ATAATAATAATAATAAATAATTCTTATAAAGCGATATTCTTTAACCAGAGTTAAACTCACTGCGCTGTACAAACATCTTATCACAAAAACTACATTAACATACATTTCAGCAAACAAAACTTAATTATTGTAGCTTAAATTACCATTATCGCCTATCGAACATTAGACACACACACACAACAACAACAACAACACGCACGCACGCACGCACGCACGCACGCACGCACGCACGCACGCACGCACGCACGCACGCACGCACACACACACACACACACACACACACACATAATGACATGCGCACACCAGTCTCCGCTCGTCCACTCATATAGCAATTAACAAAATATTAACTTAATGATCTCAAACAACAACGCCAATTTGAATCTACATTCAAATACACATGCTAGAGTTAAATGAAGAGGCATGCATCATAGACGCTGATCTTTAGCCGCTGCCTCGTATGCTCGTCCTTCGTGTTCATTGTTCCTAGATGACGTGGGCACGTGTTCATTGTTCCTAGATGACGTAGGCACGTTCTGGGTTGTCCTGATTCTGGCGGCTATGATTAACGGCGATCAGTTCCAACATGTTGGTCTTGTCGTCTCTCCTTCCTTTGCCCTCCCTGGGTTGCTGGGCGTGAAATGGGAGGAACCAATCAGTGACCTAGCTTCTTGTCGGGCTGTGCGCATTGGAAGGGCAGGGGAGGTCGGAGCCGTGATGAACGCTGAATGTTAGTGTGCTTTGTCTTAGCGACTTGAGAGAGAGGGACGGAGAGGGGGGAGAGAGAGAGAGTGTGCGTGAGACAGAGGGGAGAGACAGGGGAGAGGGAATAGAGACACACAGAGAGACAGGGAGAAACAGAGAGAGAGGGGGGTGGGGAGAGAGAGAGAGAGAAGGGAGAGACGGAGAGAGGGGGAGAGAGAGAGAGACAGAGGGAGAGACAGAGGGAGAGACAGCGAGAGAGGGGGGAAAGACAGAGAGAGAAGGGGGAGAGACAGCGAGAGAGGGGGGAGAGACAGAGAGAGGGGGAGAGAGAGACAGAGAGGAGAGGGGAGAGAGAGGGGGAGAGAGAGACGGAGAGACAGGGAGGGGGGGGGGAGAGGCAGCGAGAGAGGGGGGAGAGACAGAGAGAGGGGGAGAGAGAGTCGGAGAGAGGGGGTGAGAGAGAGACGGAGAGACGGGGGGGGGGGGGGGGGGGGGGGGGGGGGGGGGGGAGGGAGAGGCAGCGAGAGAGGGGGGGGGAGACAGAGAGAGGGGGAGAGAGAGACAGAGGGAGGGGGAGAGAGACAGAGGGAGAGAGAGAGGCAGACAGAGGGGGGGGGACAGAGGGAGAGAGAGAGAGAGAGATTAGTTGTGTGTTTTTTATTGATCTTTAATACTTGAAGATAAAGATTTTAGGATTTTTATAGAAACAAACTCTGTGCAAAGTGGAAATAGAAGGAGATTGGTTGAACTTTAAGGATAATGACTTTGGGCCGATGTCTACACTTACAATGTGTAAGAGCTAGCAGACACACACAAGCACAGTTCTTGGACGGTAACGCCTCGTCAGTCATACGGACTCAAATTCTTCTGCACCAGTTCAAGACGAGTCTCCCAATTTTAATCACAAGTAAGGGGTTGTTCACAGTTTGGAGCGCAACACAGCCAACAACAAACACATCCACGTCATACAAAAAAATCAAGGTAATGTTAAGGATTGATTATCAGTATTTACGTTTGGCTTATTTTACAAACGACAGAAATATTTTCAAACAAATTATACGTTCAAGAGAAGTCACCTAATTTTAATCACAAGTAAGGCGCTTGTTTGCAGTTTTGAGCGCAACACAGCCAACAACAAACACATCCACGTAATAATAATTTAAAAAAATTGAAGGTAATATTACGGATTAATTACCAATAATTACATTTCGCTTATTTACACATGACAGAAATATTTTCAAACAAATTATCCATTGCTTGTTCAGTACAAAGTCAAAACAGCGTCTATCAAATCACAACTATGTGTGGTAATCCAGAGACAAAGACATTATTTGTCGTTAACGAGTGAACGAACTCGAAAACTTTATTTTACAAGGATCGTAGTTTAGGTTGAGTCAAAACCTGTCTTACAACTAGTCCTTGCTAAGTTACTAATGATAATAACAATTGAGAAAATATATATATATATAATACTTACAAGGCATCATTTATAATACATATATGAAGCATCAATGAACGAGTTAAAAAAAAAATATACATGGAGCATAAAAACCCTCCACACGAACATTTGCGTGTTTACAGCGCCAGAAGCACATACGCACACAATGCATACGTCATTCAGTTATAAACATACAACCAGCAGGTAAGGCGGTAAAATATCTGATATATATGGTTAGCGGTAAGTGGCAAAAAGAAAAAAGAAAAGAAAAGAAAAAAGAGCAAGCAGCGGGAAAGTCAGGAGGATCGGGCGGAACTGTATTGGTGTAGAAACTGGGTCTCAAATGACTAGGCACTGCAA
>JABMCL010001223.1:475000-492500 GCA_018857735.1 Alviniconcha marisindica | reverse complement strand
CGCGCGCACGCAAGCACGCACACACACACACACAAACAAACGCACACGCTCTCTCTGTCTCTGTCTCTCTATCTCAGTCTCTGTCTGTCTGTCTGTCTGTCTGTCTGTCTGTCTGTCTGTCTGTCTGTCTGTCTGTCTGTCTCTCTCTCTCTCTCTCTCTCTCTCTCTCTCTCTCTCTCTCTCTCTCTCTCTCTCTCTCTCTCTCTCTTCGTCTGTCTGTCTGTCTCTGTTTCTCTCTCTCTGTGCGGTTGCTTGCTTGCCCCAATTCGTTAACATTAGGCGCAATATTTTCTGTTTTATTGATTTTTTGATTTTTTAAATATGTTTAATATGGCTTGAAAATAAGTATACAGTTGACGCACTTGCTTGTCTTCATATGTGTAAACCTTACAGACGGGTAAAGTGTGTATCTATGTATGTTCATTGCATATTGACACAGACAGCAGCCGCAGTTGAAAACGTTTTCTAAGTACTACATGTTTCAGATCTTGTTTTCAACTGCAGAAGAATGTTCCCCACAGCTGTACACGTATGACTTAGTTTTGGGGGTGTTTTTTTCCTCATAATAATTACGTGAAAACTTCTTGGAGCATAAATTATGTGTGGAAAACAGACGAACAGCAATGTCCTAAGTCGGAGTGTGTGTTTTTATAACCTAAGATTTGCTGTGAGAGGTTTAATACCTGCGGAAGTCTGTCCAATAGTTGCTTACTTTCTGTTTTTAAGATGTAATATATTACATGATTTGTTTGTTTCTTAGTTTTTTTCCTTTCTATTGGTAATTTCCTTTGTTCCTTTGTTTATGTACTTGTTTATTTTAGTTTGTGTAACGGCTGTGTATTGAGTTGCAGTACCTGGTAAAAATCTAACCTCTGCCATGATTTCTCTCTCTCTCTCTCGCAGCAGCATGCATGATGTCGAGGGATTTTTGGGGTGAGCGTTACTTACTCTTCAATGGCGTGTGGTCCAGCACTTCCGTCTGTTTAGTCAAAACTGTTTTGTCCCACTTTCATATCAGATGATCATGACGCACCAGTCGCCGTTTGCTGTGTCTGTCTTTCTCTCTTTCCTTCATTCTGGCATCGATACATTTGGATCATTGGATTTTTATATTTATTATTATTGATTATTTTTCATTGGTTATCTTTCTTTGCCTAGTTTGTTGGTTATTTGTATGTTTATGAATGTTTCTTCTCATTGTTCTTCTTCAAATTTTATCGATGTGTTTTTCATTCTTATGGTCTTCTGTTGTTCGTTCTTTGATTTATTTTGGGGTTATTTTCTGTATTGTTTTCACTGGATTTCTGTAAATGTAATGATTTCTGTTTTGCTTGTTTGTTTATTGATTTTTTTTTATTTGATTTTTTTTTTCAATGGTAAAATATATTTGATTTTCCCGCCATTTTGTTCATTTAATGACGGCAACAATAAGGTTTGAAGAAATTTATTTCACTGAGTGTCTCAATTATTTTCAAACCATGCGCTTGGCTGTGAATTTTTTTATTTTTTTTATTTTTTTAACACGGTTTGTCTTTGTGTGATCAGTCTTCGTCAATCACATCGCAGATCACTTCTTCTGACATGGTCATCCATGTCTTTATTTTCGGATTTTGTTTAATTCTCAATTTTTAATTTTTTTATTTTTTTTATCGTGGGTGAAAGGATGTTAAAACGCAGTAATGCATATTATATCACTGTTGCTTGATTTTCTTTTCAGTTTTTTTTATTTTGGGTGTGGATTTTTTTTGTTTTTCCATACAATTTATGATTTTTTTTCACTCCATGAGATGAACAAGTACAAAAACAAAAAAAGGTTAAATATACCCCCACCTAAAGAAAAAAATCACACATACACGCACGCACGCACGCACGCACACACTCACACGTACGCACGCACGCACGCACGCACGCACGCACGCACGCACGCACGCACGCACACACACACACACACTCACTCACTCACTCACACACACACACACACACACACACACACACACACACACACACACACACACACACACACACACACACACACACACACACACACACCAGAGTTAAACGCCTTCTTTGTTAGAACACGTTTAGCCGCCAGTGTTACGATACAGGATGTGTAAACTTGCAAGAACAAAAACTGGACTTTTGAATCAACCGTCAGATTTAAAATAAAATAAAATACTTCTCTCTCTCTCTCTCTCTCTCTCTCTCTCTCTCTCTCTCTCTCTCTCTCTCTCTCTCTCTCTAGTAATGATCGCTCTTCGAACTGTCATCATTCGAAAACATCGTCACAGCATCGTCTTCTCTTTGTAATCGTTGTGACCGTGTCGGTCTGGGCGAAACTCCTTTTTTAATGTGTGGGGGAAGGGTACGTGTTCAATAATTCGCAGTCCTGGCACCTGCAGCGATGGCTGTATCACTGTCATGTTTTCGGGTTGCCTTTGGAACGGGAAGGTTGTCTCTGTCCTAGTCCTTGTGAACCTCCGCTTTGCCCCCTCATCCCCCCCCCCCCCCCCCCCCAACTTCTCTCTCCCTCTTGTCTCCTTGTCTGTCCGTCGTCTGTCTTCTCTCTCTCTCTCTCTCTCTCTCTTCTCTCTGTCTTCTCTTTTCTTCTCTCGCTCTCTCTCTCTCTCTCTCTCTCTCTCCTCTCTCTCTTCTCTCTCTCTCTCTCTCTCTCGTCTGTCTCTTCTCTCTTCTCTGTCTCTGTCCTGTCTGTCTTGTCTGTCTGTCTGTCTGTCTGTCTGTCTCTCTCTCTCTCTCTTCTTCTCTCTTCTTCTCTCTCTTCTCTCTCTTCTCTCTCTCTCTCTCCCCTCTCTCTCGTCTCTCTCTCTCTCTCCTCTCTCTCTCTCTCTCTCTCTCTCTCTCTCTCTCTCTCTCTCTCTCTCTCTCTCTCTCTCTCTGTGTGTGTGTGTGTTGTGCGTGTGCGTGTGTGTGTGTGTGTGCGTGTGTGTGTGTGTGTGTGTTCTCTCTCTCTCTCTCTCTCTCTCTCTCTCTCTCTCTCTCTCTCTCTCTCTCTCTCTCTCTCTCTCTCTCTCTCTCCGATCTCTCTGTGTGTGTGTGTGTCTCTCTCTCTCTCCCCCCCCCCCCTCTCTCTCTCTCTCCGTCCGTCCCTCCCTCCCGCCCTTTTTCCCCCCTTACTTTCTCTCACTACAAATTAACATTCATGCTTTCCGCCCTTTGTTTTCATTTGCTGCCATCTGACGCTTGCAAACCTGGAAATGCTTCCTCCATCGCCACCCCCACACCCCATCCCCCGCCCCCTGTCCCTCCCTCTCCGTCTGCCTTGTCTGGGATCCTGTTGTCTTCTTGTTGTTTTTATTATTTATTTATTTATTTAGTCACGCTGTAAAAAAAAAAAAAAAAAAAAAAAAGCATAGACGATTTCTTCAGTCAACTGAATTTTGTGAGCGGTCACTTCCTCAGGAACAAATGTACACGATGGCAGTGACAGTGATGATAATTATAATTATAATACTACTACGTTTGCTGCTACTGCTCTGCTACTCTGTTTACCGTTCATAATACCAATGATGCAGAAGCATAAACAGATTTGATCGAAGAGAATAACAGGAGTTCACGAGGGCCCTGTGACACGCCTTTGAGCTCGAGTTGTTTATGCCCACTGTTATGTTCTGCGTTTTAAAAGTAGAAAATTTAAGACGGAAAAAAACAAAATCCAAGCAGGTGTGATTCCTCAAACACCTGTCCTTTTACACCACTGTCATCTAAAGGAGATACAATTAAATTTTCGTCATTTTGATGACGTCGTTTTAAATCTACGTTTAGATCCTTAACATTGTTTTACTTCAACTTCTTGTCTATCTTCTTCTTTGCTTCCTTCTTCTTTTATTATTTTCTGTCTCTCTTCTTACACCAGACGAAGACCGTGTGTTGAAAGCGCTTGTGTTTTTAATTGTTCCTTACGTGTGTGTGGTCGTATAGGTGAGTACATTTCTCTAGAGCTGTTCTATTTTGTCAACCTCATCAGCACTTGTTCACTCATTCCTAAAAATACGTCTGTTTAAACACTGTCGGTATTCGAAAGCGTAAGTCTCTATGTTTCTGCGAAAGGAGGTAGGTACAGTTTAAATACTTCTGTTTGAACACTGTCAGTATTGTGAAGCATAAGTCGCCATGTTTTCGGTAAATATTACATTATAGGACTGCCATCGAATGAATCTTAATTACCTATAATTTGTTTCGGGTTTGTTTGGTGTGTGTGTGTGTGTGTGTGTGTGTGTGTGTGTGTGTGTGTGTGTGTGTGTGTGTGTGTGTGTGTGTGTTTCCATATAATACTTTATGTAAATTGTTTTGGTAGGATTGTGTTCTACATGTGTATAGAATATCGTATTTAGGTTATTATGTATCGTGTGCGCCTCAGGGCGTTGATGAGCGCATGTTAAATGTACATTATTATCATTATTATTATAATTAATGGATGGATATATATATATTGATTCTGTGAAAATTATTCAGAGACTTAATATTTCTTAATCATTTTATTTGGGTGAATCTATTTTATATTCTGATGTATGTTTGTTGATGAGCCTGTTTGTCTGTTTCTGCGTGAAATTATTAGCCCCCCCCCCCCCCCCCCCTCCCCGTAACTGGGGAAAGAGGGAGGTGGAGTGGGGGAGCTTTTGTTGTGTTGTTTCTTCTTCTTCTTCTTCTTCTTTGTGTGTGTGTGTGTGTGTGTGTGTGTGTGTGTGTGTGTGTGTGTGTGTGTGTGTGTGTGTGTGCGTGCGTGTGTGTATTTGTCTGTGTGTGTGAGCGTGTGTGTGTGTGTTGTTTTTTGTTTGTTTGTTTTATTGTGGTATGAATTGCCGATTGAGTAGTCATCTGCAGTCGTGTAACGTTTTCCAGTTGTGGTCGGAAGAACCTTAGAAAAAACGGAGCTCATAGAATTGTGGAAATATTGAGCTCGTGAGAAAAAATTGAACTGAAAGGTTTGTAGGAATATTCATATGAAACCTTCGTACAGCACGAAGCCGAAACAAGTGTAGAAATGTCGAGCAGAAATCATAGTAGACACGTCGAACAGAAAGAATCGTAGAAATACGGAGCTTAGAGAATCAGGGAAATATTGAGCTGGAAAAATGTTTTTGTAGGAATACTCGGATGCACTGGTTTACGACATCCTTCCTTCAACCACTGCCGTATTTAGTTACGCCATAAGTTCTAGAAAACTGTCAGCTAACGAGCATTTTTTTTTTTTTGGTGCTTAAACAGTAGTAAGTTTGTTACAAACAACTCAAATTATATCAGACGTTTGTTTTATGTTGCCATGTTGCTTACACCAGCTCAAATAAAACCCAAATCGTTTGAATCGAGTCGGAACTCTTCTTTTTTTCTTTTTTCTTTTACCCTCATGTTTATACGTGCGAGCTTGGGCGCTAGGTTGCTTCCACAGTCTTATCAGTACCCGAATCTTTCGGAGGGCGCTGACCGCGTCGGTGGACAGGTGCGCGGAGATAAAGAGTGCCCCTTCATTGGCGTAACTAAATCTGGCAGAGTTTGGAGGAAGGTGCCGGAAAGCGATGCTCGGAGGAAGGTGCCGGAAAGCGATGCTTGGAGTGTGACTTAGATGAAACAGTCGTACGGTGCTACAGGATGCACTACGTCTAAACACGCTTTCGACCGCTGTCTGTTGTTATTTTTATTATTTCTTATTAATTTCTAATTCTAATGCGTATTTGAGTGGGGTGATGAGGGACCGATTGGTGTGTGTGTGTGTGTGTGTGTGTGTGTGTGTGTGTGTGTTTGTGTGTGTTTCCTTGTGTAGGTGCGGGTGCGTAGGTATATAATTATGTATAACTAGTCATCGCTACCTAGGTGAGTATGTTTATGGTAGAATACCATACTCGAGGTTCTGTTTGTTAAAATGTCCGTAAATGTGTTTTTTGTCAAGTTGTTTGTACAGCGCACTGCGTTCTACTCGTATTAGAAAATGGCGCTTTATAAGAACTATCTATTATTCACCATCATCATTGGCGTTAAATCTACCCGGCGGAAAGAAGCGTGGGAATATCGAGCGGAAGCCACCGTAGACACGTACGTGGAACGGGAAGAATCGAGGAAAGATCGAGGTCGTAGAACCGTAAGGATACGGTGCTGACGGAATCCGTACAAATCCACAGCTGACAGAACCGCGGAGCCGTGTACCGCCGTTCGCTCTGCACGGTTATCCGTTTGTTCTTGTAATGACCCGCTCGCTTTTGTCGGCTGCAGTCTGTAGATGTGCGGTCTGCCTTATCGTCCTCTGGTTTGCCTGGCCTGAGTGTGCACTCGGTTGAGTCTCTCACGATGCAGGGTCAAGTCACTCACGTAGAACCACATGCGAGCGCAGTGAGTCTGCTCAAGAGAGCGGAGAATAGCGCTGTATAAGTGATCATCAATCAATCAATCAGTCAATCAATCAAAGTCTGCTGCATTGGTCACCTCATTGTTGATTTCTTCTTCTCCTTCTTCTTGAAATTATTATTATTCTTATTTTTAATACTTTTTATTATTGATTTCAATATTGATCATCACGAGGAACTTCTGCCACAAATCCACAACTGAAAATCAAAACAAAAGGGAGGACAGACCAGCGAGTTCGGATACAAAATGCCGGAGTCGGATTTTTTTTCAGATAAAAAAGATATGCCAAGAAGAGATTAATGCCAACATTTCAAACATGTTGAAAGCTGTCAGTTTTAAATAATATTGAGCTTCGGAAGGAATACAGGATTCCGGGGGGGGGGGGGGGGGGGGGGGGCACGCACGCACACACACACACACACAGAGCAGTTCTAAATTTACCGCTAGGAAAGGTTGGGCAATTAAAAGAATCAAGAATGTTTATTGGTCCTCTATAAATACAGGAAATTTGACAGATAAATAAAACGTTAACCGGACACAAATTAATACATACATAAATTGGACAAAGAAAGAAAGAAAGAGCAAATAAACAAATTGCTCAGTGAATAAATAATTGTTTCAAACATCTGTTTTATAACAAACTTAACCGGATCATCCGAGACAAGTCAAGTCAGTATACTTTAATCATCCTACGCAGGGGAATTCAGCTAACTGCTAAAGGTTCATTAATTTAAAAACATTAGGGAACCCAGTCACAAGTGAGTAAGTAAGTTGGTATTTTACGCCCGGTCAACCAGTGCGGTTATATCAGGGCGATACACATGTTGTCATCATATATTACTTTTTAAAAGTGTATACGTGGTAAAACTGGTATACGTACAATTTTAAAACCATACTTAAAAGGGCAGTAAGACACACACATAACCAAAGGTGATCTCAAGTTTAAATGACTGGGCGTAAAACAGGGCGTAAAACACCAACTTACTTACTTACTTACTTACTGACTTACTTACTTACTTACTTACTTACTTACTTACTTACGTGTTGTTTTTTTAATCTCCAAAATTATTGATTTCTTTCAAAAAGTTCCCACAAAAAATCTTCTCAGGTGAAATCTCCTGAAACAACACACGCAGTGATTGAGCTACCCAGTCACAAAGACTGTGTGCACAGAAACAACTGTTGAGAACAACTCAGCGGCAAGACATTCTACCTAGCTACGCGAGCTTTACCACTTCCCTGTTCCTTGTTCTCTGGCACAGCTAATTGCCGGTGTTGCTTAATGTCCTCGGATGTCGGTTGACATATTAGGGACAAGCTGAGACCAACGCGCGAGCATGGTTCAATATTGCTTTACGTCCACGGAAACCATAAGCCTCATTAGGACGGAAAGCCCAGGACGGCCACCTCGACTCTCACACAGCTCCTGAACTCTGAGGCACAGCTGAGTAAGTAAACATGGTGCTTAACGTCCACCACAGAAACCATACGGCTTATTAGGGACGGGGAGAAGGGGGCGAAGGGGGTATGGAGGTGGGGGGAGAGGGAGATTATATACCTATCGCTACACTGTCACCACCAGAATCACTTCCGCATTAAGATGGGCAGCGAAGAGAGCCAATTTAATGTTTCAGTAGGAAGTGATGGACAAAGTCAGAAGACAGTGTCCACAAACCACAACCTTTCTGAAGAGAAAGGAGAGCCGAAGCGGTATCGAACCGAGGTCCTTCCGCTTACCAGCCTAACGCCTTACCGCTAGGCCAAGCCGGCTCACCGGCACAGCTAAGTAAGTAAGTAAAGATGGTGCTTAACGTCCACAGAAACCGTACGGCTTATTAGGGACGGGGAGAAGGGGGGAGGGACACCGGCACGGCTAATCGTGTTTCCACCCTTAAGTACCCCGAGGTTTTCTTGCGCTTGGATTTGTGTGTGTGGAGAACCGAATGTTCTTTCGAAAAAAAAGAACAGGACCCCAGCCACATTCCGAGCACCGCTTTCCGGCACCTTCCCCCAAGCTCTGCCAGATTTAGTTACGTCACTGAAGGGGCACTCTTTATCTCCGCGTAGCTGTCCACCGACGCGGTCAGCGCCCTCCGAAAGGTTCGGGTACTGATAAGACTGTGGAAGCAACCTAGCGTCCAAGCACGCACGTAAACATGAGGCGCATCCACCCCGGGTAAAAAAAAACGACTTCCGTCTCGATTCAAACGATTTTGGTTTCATTTGAGCTGGCATAAGCAACATGGTCAGTTATAAAACAAACGTGTGATATAATTTGAGTTGTTTGTACCAAAATTACTTCTGTTTGAGCACCAACAAAAAAACTGCTCGTTAGCTGACTGTTTTCTGGACCCTATGGCGTAACTAAATACGCCAGTGGTTGAAGGAAGGATGGGGTAAACCAGTGCTTGGAGCTTGGACCCCAGCATGACCAGGTACGGACACGCAGCTGGACAGTAAGGACACGCAACGCTTTCTGTCACGAGCCATCATTGTGGCCAGAAGACGCCATTGTAGCTCCGGACTTGAGAGATCCATCAATCCCGAGTCTGTTCTGGTCAGGTGACTGGTTCACCAAGCACTGTAGGTAGGTAGGTAGTGTTGCTTAATGTCCTCAGATGTCAGTTGACATATTAGGGACAAGCTGAGACCAATGCCGAAGCATGGTTCGCTATAGCTTTACGTCCACGGAAACCAGAAGGCTCGTTAGGACGGACAGCCCAGGACGGCCACCAAGACTCTCACGCAGCTCCTGAACTATGGCCAAGCGCTGTGTCGCGATACGTGAGCTGTCGGAGTCAGGCCGCTGAAAGCCGGGTGGGGACAGCCTATGGGGAGGGGGGAATTGCTGTCTGGGCGGGGACAGAAAGAGAGAGATGGAGAGAGAGAGACAGAGAGAGAGAGAGATTGATTGATTGATTGATTAAACTTTATTTCTCAACGGTGAAGATATTAGCACAAAGGCCGACTCACGTATCTGCCGTTGCTACAGTACTACTAATAACCAAGACATTCACAGGGAAAGCGAGAGACAGACAGACAGAGACACAGAGACAGAGACACAGAGAGAAAGAGAGAGACAGACAGAGAGAGCGAAAGCAGCTAAACGAATTAATCGTAGACGTCGTCCAAGAATGATGAACTACTCCCACCACACCCACCCCACACCCGGGCATCACGCTACCCCTACCACACCCACCACACCCCACCCCACCCTCGGGCGTCACGCTTCCCCATCTTCAGCCGTTTCCTGTGAGGACGTTGTACCACTGGAGCTCGGAAGAAAGTATAGTCCCCAATTTCAAACCGCTTTTCCTGACTTTCCGCGGTAACGCTACACGATGTGTTTGCTCGCTTGTTTTCCCCGCCTTTTTTTCTTCTTTTTTCCCCCCCTTCCCCCGAGCGGCTAACACTTGCAATATCCCGTTGAAACTTGACGACTATAATACGAATTAGCAGCAAAAGCTGCCCAGACAACGCACTATGCCGCCAAAACCTGGTGATTAAAATTTAGCAAAAAATTGCCTGACGAAGTGTGAAATATCAAGCAAAGCATTTGGCTGTGCGGTGTGCAAGGAAGAAGAAAAACCATCTCCGAGACATATGATTTGAAATTGTCTTGATTCTGAAACCAGACCAGTTCCTGCTGTCTGTCTAAGGAGGCTGGGTGGAAAAAAATCCCGGGGATGAGAGAACTATTACGTTTCTGTGGCTGGCGTCCTGCGCTGGGTCTCTTTAGTATGTGAGAAACCCGAGGTATCAACTCTCAAAAGACAATCAGGAGGAAGGGTTCACACAGAATTAAACAGAAAACATGCACGTGCAACGTGAACGTGTTCTATTGATTTTGATTTTCTCTTCTTCTTCTTCTTCTCCCCCCCCCCCCCCCCCCCCCCCTTTGGTGTGGTCCCCGGATGGGAGAAACGGCGGAAACTCAACTCATGAAATGGAAATGGAAATGATCGTAATAATTACGCGTACGATCAGCTTAAAATGAGATCATCGTAATAATTACGTGTACGATCAGCTTAAAACTGGTAAGGATCGTAATAGTTACGTCTATGATCAGCTTAAAAATGGAGATCATCGTAATAGTTCAGCTTAAACATGGAGGTGATCGTAATACTTACGTGTACGATCAGTTTAAAAATGGAGATGATCGTAATAATTACGTGTACGATCAGCTGAAAACAGGAGACGATCGTAATGGTTAGGTGTACGATCAGCTGAAAACTGGAGACGATCGTAATAGTTAGGTGTACGATCAGCTGAAAACTGGAGATGATCGTAATAGTTAGGTGTACGATCAGCTTAAGAATGGAGGTGATCGTAATAATTATGTGTACGATCAGTTTATGGGAAAGGCAACAAACCATACAAAGGAGACTAAACATGAGGAAGACCTAACAAATACAAGCAACGCAGATGGATATTAATTCAACTTGATGAACAGAGAAACGAAGAATAGTGTTCTTGGAAATGTACCTGTTTTCGAGACTTTACTTATCGAAACAAACCATTCCCGATTTCTGTTCCAGCCATAATAACCGCAGTCTGATAATACAGATGAGGATAACCAGGAGACTTTGCAATTTTTTGTTCTTCATATGCATTTTTTAACCTTAGGTAAAAATCGTAATTCAGAGACTTGTCATTGTAGGTAAAAATCATAATTCAGAGTTTGTCATTTTAGGTAAAAGTCATAATTCAGAGTTTGTCATTTTAGGTAAAAATCATAATTCGGAGTTTGTCATTTTAGGTAAAAATCATAATTCAGAGATTGCCATTTTAAGCAAAAGTCATAACTCAGAGATTGTCATTATATTTTCATTGACAAGCAGGCAAAACGTTAAAGGTTTTTGTTGTTGTTATTGTCGTTGATCGTATTCTTCTTCTCGCACCAGCAAATGCACCGAACGTATTGCTTCTCGCACCAGCAAATGCAGTGAACGTATTGCTTTTCGCACCAGCAAATGCACAGAACGTATTGCTTCTCGCACCAGCGAATGCACAGAAAGTATTGCTTCCGTATGGATGTAATTACATCCTTGCTCTACACTTTGTCTTCATCACTATCATCATTATCAACGTTGTCATCATTAGGACCGGCAATTGAAGTATCGATAACGGCAATTGAAGTATCGATAACACTGAGGATCATTTATGGTGAAACGAACTGGCTAGGATATAGTTGGAAACAAAACACAGCTGTCGCTGGAGTTATGTTCACAATTTCAGCATTTCGAGGATATTTATAAATAAATAATTTCAGTTGATGACTCTGCTTTTGGGTGCATGTTTGTGTAATAGGAACACAGTGAAGTTTCCATTGACTTTAGAAATGGTGAAAGCCTATGGGTTAGACACATTTTCACTAAAACTGAAATTGTGAACCTACTTTTCATTTAGTCGAGAAAATAAAATTTAAAAGATTATTTAAAGAGGGGGGGGGGGAGAGAGAGAGAGGGAGAGAGACAGCACCCCCCCCCCCCCCATTCCCGCCCCCCTCCAAAAAAAAAAGAACAACAACAACAAAACACAAAACAAAATAATGTTGTTAAACTGGCAGGATGTGTTTTGGTTTTAAATCGTCGTAATTTACCTACATTACCTAAACTAGGCAATGCTAAACACAAGAACAATGGTTTCAAACTAGCCGATAGAATGGATGCCGTAGCATGAGTAGATGAGTAAATAGGTAAACGAAGACAAAGCGATAGCACGAGGAGGAGAGAGAGAGAGAGAGGGAGGGGGAGGGGGGGGGGGGGGGGGAGAAGAAGAAGAAGAAAGGAGGCGGGTAACTTGTAATATTGTAAATATTTTAGGATCGATGCGTATTAGACGGTTTGTTTGAAAAGAAAGGTGTACGAACACTGTGCACTCTTTATCACCCGCTCCTCTTTTTCTTTTACGTCTCTCTCTCTCTCTCTCTCTCTCTCTCTCTCTCTCTCTCTCTCTCTCTCTCTCTCTCTCTCTCTCTCTCTCTCTCTCTCTCTCTCTGTATGTGTGTGTAACTTTTTTTTTAGACAGTTTAATAATCTGGTTTCATTCCCCCCCCCCCCCTCAAAAAAAAAAGAAAAAAAGAGAGCATGCATCCGATCGACTCTTGTCAGTGGCTCGTTTCAAGCTGATGAAAATCAAGGTAATTGTTGGTGCTACGAGTGCTCCGTTTGTACGTCGACTCGCGTAACCCATTATTAGACTGACAGATGTCGAAGGGAAGTAACTCTACACCGCACGCACAGTTACCGCGCCGAAGCTTTACAAGTATGGCGGCTTAAAAACAATTACCGTAATTTTCCGTCGTCAAATGTCTTCAGAGGGTTTATTTTGAGTTGCCGCAGGTAAGAGTTCTTGGTTGATACGATAGGGTAGCTGTCAGTCTGGAAAAGTTCTAAGCTGGATATCAAAACGTCTTTATTAATTAGGAATAGTAAGCTTGGACGTTCTGAAATAGGTCAATGCATAATTTTGTTCTCTGCGGAAAAAAAGAAGAAAAAAGGGGGGGGGGGGGGGGGGACAAAAACCTGAAAATACGTCCCAAGTTTTTTTGTTCCTTTCTTTTTTATCTTCTTTTTTTCTTTTCTTTTTGTGTGCGTGCGCGCACGCGCGTGTATGTTGCTTGTTTCTTTGTTTTTATTGTTGTTTTTGTTTTAAATGTATCTTCTATAATACAGATATTGCGTTTCTTATTTGTTTTTGATCTTTGTGGGTTGTGCTGTCTTTTTAGATTGTACATGGGTATATTGGTGGATAATAATTATTGTTCTTATAGATCTTCATCTGGTCGTCATTCGATCTATGTGTGTCGACTATTGTTATTTCTTATTTTTTATTTTTTTATTTCATTTCTCTTTTAATTGTCTCCTCTATTGTTTTTTGTTGTTGTTTTGTTTTGTTTTTGTTGGTGTTTTTTGTTTTGAGTATCGATTTTAAAGTATTGAGACATTTCTTTCTTTAAGGCCATGCTGAATTTCTTATCACTAAACATTTGTATGATGGGCTAATGACGCTTCCCTTTTATTTATTTTTAATTTTTATTTGTAACTCGTCCAAGAGCTTAATTACTTCTTTCTCCCATTTAATGTCTTGTTCGTTTTCTCCCTCACCCCATCTCTATAGACTTTTCAGGTCTTTTTGTCTGTGACTATACCCTCTTTTGATATCAAACCTTCTGTGCAATAACCAGAAATCTTTCTCTCATTTAATGTCTTGTTCGTTTTCTCCCTCACCCCATCTCTATAGACTTTTCAGGTCTTTTTGTCTGTGACTATACCCTCTTTTGATATCAAACCTTCTGTGCAATAACCAGAAATCTTTCTCTCATTTAATGTCTTGTTCATTTTCTCCCTCACCCCATCTCTTTAGACTTTTCAGGTCTTTTTGTCTGTGACTATACCCTCTTTTGATATCAAACCTTCTGTGCAATAACCAGAAATCTTTCTCTCATTTAATGTCTTGTTCGTTTTCTCCCTCACCCCATCTCTTTAGACTTTTCAGGTCTTTTTGTCTGTGACTATACCCTCTTTTGATATCAAACCTTCTGTGCAATAACCAGAAATCTTTCTCTCATTTAATGTCTTGTTCGTTTTCTCCCTCACCCCATCTCTTTAGACTTTTCAGGTCTTTTTGTCTGTGACTATACCCTCTTTTGATATCAAACCTTCTGTGCAATAACCAGAAGAAAGATTTCTGGTTATTGCACTGAAGGTTTGATATCAAAAGAGGGTATAGTCACAGGCAAAAAGACCTGAAAAGTCTATAGAGATGGGGTGAAGGAGAAAACGAACAAGACATTAAATGAGAAAAGATTTCTGGTTATTGCACAGAAGGTTTGATATCAAAAGAGGGTATAGTCACAGGCAAAAAGACCTGAAAAGTCTAAAGAGATGGGGTGAGGGAGAAAATGAACAAGACATTAAATGAGAGAAAGATTTCTGGTTATTGCACAGAAGGTTTGATATCAAAAGAGGGTATAGTCACAGGCAAAAAGACCTGAAAAGTCTAAAGAGATGGGGTGAGGGAGAAAATGAACAAGACATTAAATGAGAGAAAGATTTCTGGTTATTGCACAGAAGGTTTGATATCAAAAGAGGGTATAGTCACAGACAAAAAGACCTGAAAAGTCTAAAGAGATGGGGTGAGGGAGAAAATGAACAAGACATTAAATGAGAGAAAGATTTCTGGTTATTGCACAGAAGGTTTGATATCAAAAGAGGGTATAGTCACAGACAAAAAGACCTGAAAAGTCTAAAGAGATGGGGTGAGGGAGAAAATGAACAAGACATTAAATGAGAGAAAGATTTCTGGTTATTGCACAGAAGGTTTGATATCAAAAGAGGGTATAGTCACAGGCAAAAAGACCTGAAAAGTCTAAAGAGATGGGGTGAGGGAGAAAATGAACAAGACATTAAATGAGAGAAAGATTTCTGGTTATTGCACAGAAGGTTTGATATCAAAAGAGGGTATAGTCACAGACAAAAAGACCTGAAAAGTCTAAAGAGATGGGGTGAGGGAGAAAATGAACAAGACATTAAATGAGAGAAAGATTTCTGGTTATTGCACAGAAGGTTTGATATCAAAAGAGGGTATAGTCACAGACAAAAAGACCTGAAAAGTCTATAGAGATGGGGTGAAGGAGAAAATGAACAAGACATTAAATGAGAGAAAGATTTCTGGTTATTGCACAGAAGGTTTGATATCAAAAGAGGGTATAGTCACAGACAAAAAGACCTGAAAAGTCTATAGAGATGGGGTGAAGGAGAAAATGAACAAGACATTAAATGAGAGAAAGATTTCTGGTTATTGCACAGAAGGTTTGATATCAAAAGAGGGTATAGTCACAGACAAAAAGACCTGAAAATCTATAGAGATGGGGTGAGGGAGAAAACGAACAAGACATTAAATGAGAGAAAGATTTCTGGTTATTGCACAGAAGGTTTGATATCAAAAGAGGGTATAGTCACAGACAAAAAGACCTGAAAAGTCTAAAGAGATGGGGTGAGGGAGAAAATGAACAAGACATTAAATGAGAGAAAGATTTCTGGTTATTGCACAGAAGGTTTGATATCAAAAGAGGGTATAGTCACAGACAAAAAGACCTGAAAAGTCTATAGAGATGGGGTGAAGGAGAAAATGAACAAGACATTAAATGAGAGAAAGATTTCTGGTTATTGCACAGAAGGTTTGATATCAAAAGAGGGTATAGTCACAGACAAAAAGACCTGAAAATCTATAGAGATGGGGTGAGGGAGAAAACGAACAAGACATTAAATGAGAGAAAGATTTCTGGTTATTGCACAGAAGGTTTGATATCAAAAGAGGGTATAGTCACAGGCAAAAAGACCTGAAAAGTCTAAAGAGATGGGGTGAGGGAGAAAACGAACAAGACATTAAATGATAGAAAGAAGTAATTAAGCTCTTGGACGAGTTAGAATTTAAAAAAAAAAAAAGGAGCGATAACATGGTTGCGGGTTGTTGGGTGGAGAGGAAGCAAACAAATACGCGCCTACAAAAACAGCGAAAATGCAATCGCAGACTCGGACTTTTAGGGGACATAAAACAAGATGTTACAGAAAAAAAAAAAAAAAAAAATATTACGAAAAATACTCGGGCAGACTTTTGCGCACTCTTTCAACAACAGTGTTTTAATTATCATAAAAAGAGGAGATTATCAAGAATGAGGCGTCAAAGTGTACGCAATAAAAACCCGTATTGCTCGTAAAAACTCACTACGAACGTTTTTGTTTGTTGGGCTGTCTGGCTCGTTTGGCGAGATTTGTCCGTCATCACTTATCGCATTTTCTCCCGTCCTCTTCTCCTTCGCTCGGGTTTAGTCTCATAATGGTCCAGTCTGGATCATCAGGCAGCTGCTAAATGCAATAACAAAAAAGAGGAAAATGTACAAACTTCCACAAAGAAAAAAGTGTGAAATGAAGCTGGATCTTCTCGGACCCGTGTATCCTCTTGATATTTGAATGGAAACTAAACCCCTTTAACTTTTTCTTTAATGGCTTCTCATTGGATTTTTTTTTTTTTTTGCGGCACTTAAGGTTGTTGTTTTTTAACCGTTGGAGAAATTCTCTACAGTGGCTTGAATTTTCTTTGTTTATTTGTTTTTACTTTTCTCTCGGTATTCTGCATGGCGTTTTTTTCTTTCTTCTTTTTTTCTTCCCCTCTTTTTTTTTTCTTCTTCTTTTTTCCCCCTTGGAATTCTGGGTTGTTTCTTTCCTGTCTCAAGCAGACACACACAGACACACACACACACACACACAGACACACACACACACACACACACACACACACACACACACACACACACACACACACACACACACCTTCCCCTCCCTCGTTACATCAACACTCCTGTAATTCCCCTAACAAATGACGACATTAGAAAAACGCCAAATGTTAGACGTCATGTCTATGTCGGCATATGATTCCGCTGCGTAGGCAGAACCGTGAGAGAATGTTTCAAAGCGTAGAAGTCATTTGAGAGAGAGAGAGAGAGAGAGAGAGAGAGAGAGAGAACTCGAACTCGAAAACGTTATTTTACAAGGATTGTAGTTTAGGTTCAGTCAGAAACCTGTCTAACAACTAATCCTTGCTAAGCTACTGATGAATAGATATCAAATTACAGGCATTATTTATATACATATAGGCTTGAGGTGAGTGAGTGAAACGTTATAGATGAGAATTTCCACACAAAACATAGCGTGCTCACAGCGCCAGATGAACACATGCCATACATCATTCAGTTACATATTATGAGCATACGGTGAGCATAGTATGAGCAAATGAAGCAGCAGAACATCTGATCATTTCAGAGAGAATGAAAGAATGAATGAATAAACTTTGTTTTTACGAGGGTGGTGGAGGGTCTTTTTACATCACGCCCTCCCCGATGATTGACTCATTCTACTAATACTACACATACACATGTATTTCAGATACACTAAAACTCAGGGATACATCAGACCTGTACATGATATTAATTCATGTAAGTTGAGAGAGAGAGAGAGAGAGAGAGAGAGAGAGAGAGAGAGAGAGAGAGAGAGAGATTGATTGATTGATTTTGATTAAACTTTATTTCTCAACGGTGAAGATATTAGCACAAAGGCCGACTCACATATCTGCCGTTGCTACA
>JABMCL010001223.1:452500-470000 GCA_018857735.1 Alviniconcha marisindica | reverse complement strand
CGCTTTGGAAATTTTAGCAGCTTTTCATTAGAAGATCGGATAGAGCGATAAGGATAAGGATAAGGAGACTCTTCAAAATGGCGGTAAGCAAGAGTTGCAATCTTGCACTGACAGCGGAATTTTACTGGTAGCCAGTGAAGTTCCTTGAGAAGCGGTGTTACGTGATCTCGTCTTCTTTCCTCCATTTTTTTCTTCTTTTTTTTTCCTTCATTTCTTTCATTTCTTTTTTCATTTTTCGGTTTTCATTTATTTATTTTTTCCATCACGAGCCGTGCCGCGTTATTCTGCACCCGCTGTAACCGAACGATTTGGTCTGCTGGTAGACCTATGAAAACCGAGTTGCAATAATCAAGGCGGGATATGACCATTGCCGCAACAAGTCTTGCTGCACCAAGATGCACATGTACCTCACAATGACCAGTACATACAGCTAGATAGCCTAAGTACAGGTCAGAATAACTGGCACATCCACAGGCAGGTATAGCATGTGAAACTACAACAGACCGACGACACAAAAACCAAACAACAATTCATCTTGCACTCTGACGAGACAGAGGGAAAGAAAGAGGGGCCGCGACAAATGTAAGGGAAGTGTGTGTGTGTGGGGGGGGGGGGGATGTTGGGGGGGGGGGAGGGGGGTGTAGACGTATGCTGTGTGTCACGGGTGTCAGGAAGCAGCACCAAAGTCTTGATAGCAAAGCCAAGTAAAAACAAAAGACTCGTGAAAAGAGTGAAATGTACAGCTGCACGCCGAAAGTACACCACTTCGGTGCATGTTCAAAAAGCGCGCTAGGAAAAAAAGAAAGTAAAACAAACTATTCACTCAGGTAGAATCACATGCGAGTGCAGTGAGTCTTCTCGAGAGCGTTTTTTTGTTGTTGTTTTTTTGTAAAAGCGATCAACACAACACACAGCATCCAATCGGCATAAGAATTGTTGGGTCTGCCATTTACCATGTGATGATATTTCTCCAGAACAGCTCTACTCTTCAGATATCGGATGAAAACAAAGTTAGGTGTGGGATGGTAACATGCACCTTTGAGGTGAAAATGTTGTATTCAGCTGTAAGGCTACACAAATCCAGTATTCTGTCATTGACCATGTTTACTTTACTGCCAAGAATGACAAATTCTTTTGAAAATATTGTATCAGTGAAATGTGTGAACTTGAGCCATCTTTGTACATCAAACCAGTAGTCTTGGCAGTCCCAAACCATGTGGTATAAAGTTTCTTCGGCACCTATGCAGAAGACAGACAGTTGAATCTACAAGCGGTCGCTGGAACAAGAAGCGGTCAGTTATATTCATTTAACAATTTGTACCGGAACCATCAGAAGCATTTCTCACGTGTAGTCCTAAAAATGTTGTCAAAGACGGTTTTAGTATCAATTTCATAGCAAGGATTCTGCTCCAGTTGTCTGTGCACTTTGGTGTATCACCATTCTGGACGAGACATGAATAAATATCTTTAACACAAATTTGTACACGTATGTCCACACAAATGTGTCACTAGTATCAAAATTCTCTTTTACATCCGGACCCAGTCTTCTTCGATAACATCTGGATGCAGTCAAGCGGAAAATCTGTCAAATCTGCTGTAAATTCATTGTAGGAAAGGTAAGCACGTGGACCAAGAAAATGTCCCAGGGAAACAGTGCCACAGTCCATCCAATAACATACAACCCTTTTTCCTCTACATATATTAACATTATAATGTGGACATTGTCACACAAAATTATCAAATGTTACGCGGTGTATATTTGGCAGACCTTTTTCTTCTTTTCTTTTTTTCTTGGGGGGGGGGGGGGGGGGGTTTGAATACATCAAACCAAACTAACACACATTAACATTATAATGCAGACATTACAAACCATCAAAGGTTAAAGATGTACAGCTGCCTGTCAGTTCTGTTGTGTGGATTTTTGTTGTTGTATTTCTTACAGTGCCTTGTTTCATCCACCCTGGAAGTTTTTTGGGTATTTTTTCTTCACTCTCCATGATTGTATTGACAAACTTACCATCTTGTTGTCTAACAGTCTGAATCCATGCAGACGGAAAAGATTTTATATCAGTTATTTTCAAACAAGGCGCTCCGTATCCACGTGTTGGCTTGTCATTCAGTCTGCAATCCTCTTGCCCTTTCTGCCTACGTCGTCTTTTTCTGCTGTTGACCCGGTCTCCTGCCTCATGTACTTTCCAGAAATTTCTGCATTTTTTCCTCTCCTTTTTTTTCTCCCTTTTCGAGAGTAAAGCTTTCTTTGCACGGCCCTTGGTTGTTGTGTGTGTGTGTGTGTGTGTGTGTGTGTGTGTGTGTGTGTGTGTGTGTGTGTGTGTGTGTGTGTGTGTGTGTGTGTGTGAGCGTGCGTGCGTGCGTGTGTGAGTGTGTGTGTGTGTGTGTTTTCCAAGCTTCTAGAATGCAGTGCGCATGTGTGTGTGTGTGTGTGTGTGTGTGTGTGTGTGTGTGTGTGTGTGTGTGTGTGTGTGTGTGTGTTTTCCAAGCTTCTAGAGTGCATTGCGTGTTGTGTGTGTGGTGGTGTGTGTGTGTGTGTGTGTGTGTGTGTGTGTGTGTGTGTGTGTGTGTTCAGCTTTGGTATGATTGGTGCGTGTGTGTGTGTGTGTTTGTGTGTGTGTGTGTGTGTGTGTGTGTGTGTGTTGTGTGTGTGTATGTGTATGTGTGTGTGTGTTTTCCAAGCTTTAGGAATGCCAATTGCGTGTGTGGTGTGTTGTGTGTGTGATGGTGTGTGTGGGTGTGTGTTTTCCAAGCTTTTAGGAGATGCCAATTGCGTGTGTGTGTGTGTGTGTGTGTGTGCGTATGCGTGTGTATGTGTTTCTCCAAGCTTCAAAGAGATTGCAACAGGTCGGTGACATCTGTGTGCAGCGTGATACCGTATGGCACTGGTACTCCCTTTTATGATTTTAAGTTCCTGATATTTGTAACAAGACTTTGCGGTTTCTTTTTTTAAACCTGGTATTGCCAAGTTTGCCGACCGACCATCCCAACGTGTCCTAGTTTTATAGGCTATTGTACACAAGGGCATATCAAAGGGACTACCTTTTCTGTAATGCGTGTGTAACGGTTATGTGTGTCTTCTATTTGTCTATTTGGTTTGTAGGTCTGACTCGGGTTTAGTTTTACATGTGAGAAGCATTTTAGGTTGTGCCTTGATTGTGACAGAGTCTGATTCGGGTTTAGTTTTACATGTGAGAAGCATTTTAGGTTGTGCCTTGATTGTGACAGAGTCTGATTCGGGTTTAGTTTTACATGTGAGAAGCATTTTAGGTTGTGCCTTGATTGTGACAGAGTCTGATCGGGTTTAGTTTTACATGTGAGAAGCATTTTAGGTTGTGCCTTGATTGTGACAGAGTCTGATATATCCGAGGCGACCCTGTGCGTTCACCAGGACGTTAAAAATCCATTTACTAACTAACTAACTAACTAACTAACCCGCTTCGTATAGGCTTGACATACACCAGATCTTTTTATTTTGTCGTTTTTTTACAATCCCAGAGAAATCTATACAAACTTAATGCCTTTCTGGGCCCGGAAGATTCATCGTTAGATGGATTATTTCCCAAATTATCAGGGATTGTTTTTTTATTTTTATAAATGCTGCTTTTCCAAAAGGGGTCAGTTTTCTTCTATACAAGGCATTTAACAGCTCTCTCGTTCATTTAGCTTGTTCTCAAATTGGATTGAAATTATGTCATGGGGAAGACGACACCGAAAGCCTGAAATATTACTGGCTTACAATTAGGTTTCAGTTTTGATTTAAATTTCAGACTCTAGTTTCCTAGTGACCATACGGCTATAGATAGAGTAATGTTAAGATCAGAGACTGAAGCAACTTGTTGTAATGTGCGTATGCATGAGCCCCCGTTTACCGTCGATGGAAAATATCGTGTCCTCCTCAAATTGTAACAACAGCATTTCTTCGTCCAAGATGTTTATGCTACGAATGTTTGTATTTTGACCTCTCGTTAAGGCCAAGTTCTCTCCGCAATAAAATATGGAGACAGCTGATCTTCCTGTCTCTATTATGTCAAACTACCAAGAGCATATTGTCCACTGACATGCGCATAGAACCTGTGGGTAGTGTTTAAATACATCAGACCAAACTAACACACATTAACATTATAATGCGGACATTACAAACCATCAAAGGTTAATAGTCAGAATGCATTTTTAATATTCATTCCAAACGAACTCGCACGAGGGTTACTGGTACGTGACAAAAACCTCACTGACTACAGAACGTTTCCCAGACCTACCACCAGAACCGGAAAGCGGGTTATTTGTTGCTTGGTGGCGTGCAGCACTGGGTCAAGTAATGACCTCTTGTTTTCTCCTGCCTGTCTTCCTTTACTTGCATAAATCTGATCTTCATCCAGGAACTTTGGTAGCGCTGTACACGAAAATGCCATTTAGAGCAGTCTTCAACAAAGCTATAGGTCTCCTGGTTTTGGGGGGGAGATTTTTTTTTAAACATTTCTAAAGGAGATGAATAACTTTCAAGGGTTGTAAACATACCAGTTGTATATAATTTAGACCGTGTCACGTTCGAACAATCTTCGGTCCGTTGTTGTACTGCAGCATGTGAGAAGAGAACATGGCGGCCATGCAATATTCAGGGTTTTCATGCGGAATATTGTACTGTGAATTTGGGGGGGTGGGAGGGAGGGGGGGGGGAACGAGGGAAGGGGGGCTGAATTGCTGGAGTGATTGGCAGCTGGAGACCCTTCCTGGTCCCTGGTCTTTGTGGGGCCGGCCTTTTGCCCCTGTGGAAATCATAGTCCCTGGATCCAGTCATAAACGGGCCTTGAAACCGTGGAAAAGAATTTGACAAATTCAGCCGTATGACCATCTGAACGAGAACTTTTATCGTTTTTCATTTGCTTGAGAGCTGACAGTGCTTCTTGTATCGTGGTTTCTGTGGTGTGAACGCCTGCGGGACATAAACAGGCACCAAAACATGTTATAGTGCATGAGAACAGTGATTAATTTCTTTGATCACTTGTGTTTTAATTTTTCGTCGAATACATCTCTGCGAGTCTGCCTGGAAGTGTCTTTTGTCAGTTGTAAATAGTGAAGTGTAATTATTGAGATGTGCTGATTATCGTCGTGTTTGTGTTTGCGGTTGGTCGTGGTGTGTGTGGAACTGTGAGCCAGCTTTTTTTACCTTTGTTTTCGGTGACTCGCATTTCCATGGAGTACCTGTCACTGTGTGAGTAGTCCTGAGGTGGTTTACTGCACCCCTCTTGCTTCATCCATACTTACTGTGGTTTACCTGTACCTCTTTCATTTATACTTATTGTTTCATCCTACTTACTGTGGTTTACCTGTACCTCTTTCATTTATACTCATTGCTTCATCCTTACTTACTGTGGTTTACCTGTACCGCTTTCATTTATACTCATTGTTTCATCCATACTTACTGTGGTTTACCTGTACCTCTTTCATTTATACTCATTGTTCATCCTTACTTACTGTGGTTTACCTGTACCTCTTTCATTTATACTCATTGTTTCATCCATACTTACTGTGGTTTACCTGTACCGCTTTCATTTATACTCATTGTTTCATCCATACTTACTGTGGTTTACCTGTACCGCTTTCATTTATACTCATTGTTTCATCCATACTTACTGTGGTTTACCTGTACCGCTTTCATTTATACTCATTGTTTCATCCATACTTACTGTGGTTTACCTGTACCGCTTTCATTTATACTCATTGTTTCATCCATACTTACTGTGGTTTACCTGTACCGCTTTCATTTATACTCATTGTTTCATCCATACTTACTGTGGTTTACCTGTACCTCTTTCATTTATACTCATTGTTTCATCCATACTTACTGTGGTTTACCTGTACCTCTTTCATTTATACTTATTGTTTCATCCATACTTACTGTGGTTTACCTGTACCTCTTTCATTTATACTTATTGTTTCATCCATACATGCTCTCTCAATCATACTTATGGCGTCAGACATACTTATTGTTTCATCCATACATACTGTGGTTCATCCATGCTCTCTCAATCATACTTATGGCGTCAGACATACTTATTGTTTCATCCATACATACTGTGGTTCATCCATGCTCTCTCAATCATACTTATGGTGTCAGTCATACTTATTGTTTCACCCCATGCTTATTGCCGTTCACCCATGATCTTTCAGTCATACTTACGGTGTCAGTCATACTTGTTGTTACACTCATACTTATTGCCGTTCACCCATGATCTTTCAGTCATACTTACGGTGTCAGTCATACTTATTGTTACACTCATACTTATTGCCGTTCACCCATGCTCTTTCACCTGCCCCAAAGAGAGGGCGGGGATGTCTGATGTTAACCTCCTGTCTGCAGTCTCAGGGCTGTCAGCTGATTCCTCATTCTTATCCCATCTCTTCTTCTTCTGCCTAATTCTGTTGTTCTTTCTGTCTTATCCATTCTCCGGACTTTGTTTCCAGAAAATTATGCAGCAATTTTCGTTACGGGATAGGCTTTTTTGCTTTGGACTGTTTGTGAGCTTTTTGCTTGGCTCTTTTCGATTTTCACGTCACAGGGTCACCCCAGAGCGATAAAACTCCGTCACAAGCAAATGGACAGTGCAAAACTCTTCTCATATTACATAAACCCTTCCTCAAATCAAATCCACCAAACCAACCAATACACAGTTAATCTATGATCAACGAAACCAGTCAATACAGAATTAATCTATGATCCACCAAACCAGTCAATACAATTAACCTATGATCCACCAAACCAATCAATACAATTAATCACTGATCCGCCAAACCAGTCAGTACACAATCTATGATCCATCAAACCAGTCAATACAGTTAATCTATGGTCCACCAAACCAATCAATACAATTAATTCCTGATCCACCCAACCAATCAGTACATAATCTATGATCCACCGAACCAGTCAATACAATTAATCTATGATCCACCAAAACAGTCATTACACAGTTAATCTCTGAGCCACCAAACCAATCAGTACACAACCTATGATCCACCAAACCAGTCAGTACACAATTAATCTACGTAATAGAAATATGCACAAACACCAAACACAAAATATGACTGGACGTTAAAATCCAGTTACTGTTTCACCCTTTCTCAAGTCAAATCCACCAAACCAATCAATACACAATTAATCTCTGATCCACCAAACCAATCAATACACAACCTATGATCGACCAAACCAGTCAATACACATTAATCTACGGAATAGAAATACGCACAAATACCAAACAAAATGTGACCGGACGTTAAAATCCAGTTACTGTTTCACCCTTTCTCGAGTCAAATCCACCAAACCAACCAATACACAATTAATCTACGCACTAGAAAGATGCACAAATATCAAACACAGAATGTGAGTGGATGTTCAGATCCAGTTACGATCTATTTGTATGCCTATCGAATCCCCCTTTACCCCCTCCTTTCCCCCAAATCGTGTGTGTGTGTGTGCGTGTGGTGGGGGGGGGGGGGGGGATGAGCGCATGTCTGTGTATGTGAGTGAGTGAGTAAGTTTGTGTTTGCTGTACTCATCTATTTTCTTCTTTTTTCCCCTGTGGATTTTGTTTTGGTTAATAATCTTCTCTTCTCTGGTTTCTCATTGTTTTTGTTGTTTCTTGTTTGCTTTGGAAATGCGTACAATTTTGTTTTTGTCGTTGTTTGTTTCTTCTTCTTCTTTTTTTTTTTGGTATGCATTTGCATATTGTGTTTATGGCCGTGTCTATAACCATTGTGAAATTTGTCAGATGTTCTTTCATGGGTGTTTCACGTACCCCCACTGGGGGTTTCTGAAAGAAATTACTTGACCTTCCTGAGACGACCGACTGCATGTGACAGGACGCTGGAAGCCAGGCAGCGACTGACCGCTGCCCCCACACTCCCAGCACCGCTTTCGAGCACCTTCCTCCAGACTCTGCCAGATTAAGTTACGCCACTGGTTTGGGTACTGATAAGACTGTGGAAGCAACATATTGCCCAAGCACGCACGTAAACATGAGACGCAGCCACCCCGGGTTAAAAAAAAAGAAGAAAAAAAGAGGAAAAAAAAAGAGAGTTCTGTCTCGATTCAAACGGTTTTGGTTTTATTTGAGCTGGCATAAACAACACGGTCAGCTGCAAAAAACAAAAACAAAAAACAAAACTGTCTGATAGAATTGGAGTTGTTTGTAACAAACTTACTACTGTTTGAGCACAAACCAACAAAAAACCTGCTCGTTAGCTGACAAGTTTTTTTTTCTTTCTAAGACCTGCGGCGTAACTAAAAACACGGCAGCGGTTGAAGGAAGGATGTCGTGAACCAGTGCATGGAGTTGGCGCTGCCCCTTTGCCCGCCGTGCTGACTCTCCCGTCTGTCTTGTGTGGTTGCAGGAGCACTGGGAGGGGAGGGAGGGGGCGTGGGAGGGGTGGGGGACGTCCACAGAGGGGGTGTCGGAAGCGTGGCGAGCTACTGCCGCACCTCCAGTGCCGGTAGCCTCAGTGGGCCTCCCACCCCCACCACGGGCGTCCCCCCGACCGCACCCGGCGCCAACCCCAACACCCCCCTCGTCATCCCGCAGCCCGTCAAGCCGCAGTCCAGGGTCAACAAGACCTACCAGTGTAAAATGTGTGATCAGGTGAGTCGGGGAGCCCTAGCTACCAGTGTAAAATGTGTGATCAGGTGAGTCGGGGAGCCCTAGCTACCAGTGTAAAATGTGTGATCAGGTGAGTCGGGGAGCCCTAGCTACCAGTGTAAAATGTGTGATCAGGTGAGTCGGGGAGCCTAGCTACCAGTGTAAAATGTGTGATCAGGTGAGTCGGGGAGCCCTAGCTACCAGTGTAAAATGTGTGATCAGGTGAGTCGGGGAGCCCTAGCTACCAGTGTAAAATGTGTGATCAGGTGAGTCGGGGAGCCCTAGCTACCAGTGTAAAATGTGTGATCAGGTGAGTCGGGGAGCCCTAGCTACCAGTGTAAAATGCGTGATCAGGTGAGTCGGGGAGCCCTAGCTACCAGTGTAAAATGTGTGATCAGGTGAGTCGGGGAGCCCTAGCTACCAGTGTAAAATGTGTGATCAGGTGAGTGTGGTGCGGGTGTCAAATGCGTGATCAGGTGAGTCGGGGAGACCTAGCTACCAGTGTAAAATGTGTGATCAGGTGAGTCGGGGAGCCCTAGCTACCAGTGTAAAATGTGTGATCAGGTGAGTCGGGGAGACCTAGCTACCAGTGTTAAATGTGTGATCAGGTGAGTCTGGTGCGGGTGTCAAATGTGTGATCAGGTGAGTGTGGTGCGGGTGTCAAATGTGTGATCAGGTGAGTCAGGGAGACCTAGCTACCAGTGTAAAATGTGTGATCAGGTGAGTGTGGTGCGGGTGTCAAATGTGTGATCAGGTGAGTGTGGTGCGGGTGTCAGATTGTGATCAGGTGAGTCAGGGAGACCTAGCTACCAGTTATGTGTGACAGGTGATTTCGGGAAGTCGTAGGGCTCGCAGGTGTAAAATGTGTGATCAGGTGAGTGTGGTGCGGGTGTCAAATGTGTGATCAGGTGAGTGTGGTGCGGGTGTCAGATTGTGATCAGGTGAGTGTGGTGCGGGTGTCAAATGTGTGATCAGATGAGTCAGGGAGACCTACTAGTGTAAAAGGTGTGATCAGGTGAGTCAGGGAGACCTACCAGTGTAAAAGGTGTGATCAGGTGAGTCAACAAGACGTACCGGTATAAAATACCAGTGTAAAACGTGTCATCAGGTGAGTAAGGGAGACCTGCCAGTGTAAAATGTGTGAGCAGGTGA
The DNA here is from genome assembly GCA_018857735.1 of Alviniconcha marisindica. Lineage (NCBI taxonomy): Eukaryota > Metazoa > Mollusca > Gastropoda > Provannidae > Alviniconcha > Alviniconcha marisindica. The sequence continues at coordinate 460,209 of JABMCL010001223.1, read as the reverse complement.
GTCAGGGAGACCTACCAGTGTAAAATGTGTGATCAGGTGAGTCTGGTGCAGGTGTAAAATGTGTGATCAGGTGAGACTGGTGCAGGTGTCAAATGTGTGATCAGGTGAGTGTGGTGCGGGTGTCAAATGTGTGATCAGGTGAGTGTGGTATATGTGTAGAATGTGTGATCAGTTGGGTCTGGTACAGATGTAAATATATGATCAGATGAGTCTGCTGCGTGTGTAAAATGTGTGATCAGGTGGATCTGATATATGTGTAAAATTGGAGGTGTAAAATCTGTGACCAGGTGAGTCTGGTACAAGTGTGAAATATAATAGTTATAATAATAATAATAATAATAATAATAATTTTACAAAGTATTTTTAAAGCACAAAATCGTGTCCCTAGATACTATTCTAAGCGCGTACACACGCACACAATCACACACACACAGAGGCACCCGCACACACAAGCATTCTGACTATACAAAGCTAAATAGACACAGCTTAAAGCGGGCAGCAAACGCCCAGGAGACCTGGAATGGATGAAGACATCAGCACGGAACGGAAAACGTATGATCAGGTAAGTTAGTGAGACCTACCTGTGTAAAATGTGTGATCAGGTGCGTCTGGTGCAGGTGTAAAATTTGTGATCAGATGCGTCAGCAAGACCTAACAGTGTAAAATATGAGATTAGGTGAGTCAACAACACCTACCAGTGTAAACCGTGTGATCAGGTGAGTCAACAAGACCTACAAGTGTAAAATGTGTGATCCGGTGAGACAAAAAGACCTACCAGTGTAAAATATGTGATAGGTGAGTCCGGTGCAGGTGTAACACATATGGTCAGGTGAGTCAACGAGACGTAACAGTGTAAAATGTGTGATCATGTACGTCAGCGTGATCTACCGGTGTAAACCGTGTGATCAGGTGAGTCAACAAGACCTCACAGTGTAAACTGTGCGATCAGGTGAGTCAACAAGACGTACCGGTGTAAAATGTGTGATCGGGTGAGACACCGATACCTCCCAGATGAGTCGACATGACCTGCCAGTGTAACAGCTGTGATCAGGTGAGTCATCAAGACTTACAAGTGTAAAATGTGTGATTTGGTGAATCAGCAGGACCTACTAGTGTAAACGTTTGTGTTTTGTCCTCATAAATAGCGTTCTTTTGAACCTTTTATGTGGCTGGACATCAAAACAACGTAATAATTAAACCAGCTCAGCCAAAAGCAGATAGGAGTCTTACATCTCATGTTTCACCGTCTAACTTTTAAGTGTTGTTTTGTAGCTTGAAAAAGAGGCTTACCTCAAAATTCGCGCGTTTGAGTTTTGTCCTAATAAATAGCGTTCTTTTGAACCTTTTATGTGTTTGGATCTTGTTTTAGAACGCTAGCAGCCATTCTTGTGTCAGATTTTTGTACTTGTATGATGTTTGAAACAGTTTCATTGTAAGCAGTGTCAGACCTTGAACAGCACTGGTTTGGTGGTGGTTTTCTAAGATGCCTCTACAGAGAGAGACAGACAAACAGACAGACAGACGAGACTGACAGACGAGAGAGAGGCAGACTGACGAAATAGAGAGACAGAAAGTTGAGACAGGTAGAGAGAGGCAGACTGACGAAATAGAGAAACAAACAGATGAGACAGGTAGAGAGAGGCAGACAGACGAGACAGAGGGGCAAACAGACGAGAGAGAGAGAGAGAGGCAGACAGACGAGACAGAGACTTACAGACAGACGAGAGAGAGACAGACAAACAAGAGAGGCAGACAGACGGGACAGAGAGAAGCAGACAGACGAGAGAGAGAGAGAGGCAAGCAGACAGTCATACGAGAGACAGACAGACGAGACAGAGAGGCAGACAGACTAGACAGAGACAGACAGACGAGAGAGAGAGAGAGAGAGGCAGACAGACGAGACACAAAGAGAGAGACAGACAAGAGAGAGTCAAATACTTCTTTACTCCATTGACAGGAAAACGTGGGTGCCAGACATGAATTACAAACAAAGAAACAATATCTACAGGTATAAAAGCTTCACAGTTTAACAGTGTGCAGTAGCATACAGGCAAGGTTAAAACCACAAGCATTATTTGAACAAAGTGTATATTACTATAATCTGATATAGAGGCAGACAGACGAGACAGTGAGAGAGAGACACAGAGATACACACAGAGAGACACAGAGAGAGACGGAGAGAGAGAGAGACACACACACACACAGAGGCACACACGGAGACAGAGAGTGAGAGAGAGACAGATAGAGAGGAGAAAATTCTTTATTTACGAGGGTTATATGTAAGCATGTATGCTTTTTTTACATCCAGCCCTCGCCCAAACAACGGACTACTCTAGATCTGATTATACATGTACACATTTGAGAGAGAGAGAGAGAGACACACACACACACACACACACACACACACACACACACACACACACACACACACACACACACACACACACACACACACACACACAGATAGACAGAGAGAGAGAGAGAGTATAAACGTCGTGATTGACATAGTGTTAAACCCCAATTATCTAGTTATCTATCCATCCAGTGAAAGTTTGATTGTCACGTCAAGGATTGCCAGTCCTGACGTGCGATGTCAGTTTCGTGGTGCCTGTCTTGCTCGTTTTCAAATGATGATTGCAATCATGATGATTATTATAGCGAAGACTGAGCCCTGTCAGACACAATAGCCCAGAGGAGGTCACAGTTTTACTATCCGGTCACCTCCATAAAACATATTCACCCAAACAAATACCATTCTGCGATTTCGCTTTCCTCGACGTTTTAGTGTTATACATATATACACTAAATAAAACCCTGGGCGTCCTTCTTGCAGTTTGTGTGTGCGTGAGTGTGTGTATGTGTGTAAGTGTGTGTGTGTGTGTGTGTGTGTGTGTGTGTGTGTGTGTGTGTGTGTGTGTGTGTGTGTTGCTTTGGATGTAAATGTGATCCGCTCTGTGTGTGTGTGTGTGTGTGTGTGTGTGTGTGTGTGTGTGTGTGTGTGTGTGGTGCTTTGGATGTAAATGTGATCCGCTGAGTTCCAGGTGAGTTTCTTTTGTCTTCAGCGCGTAATGAAAAAGACGGTAATAAGAGTTGAATAATGGGATTAGAGAGACAGAGTTGTTTTTAGACTGCAACAGGAAAGAGCTAGAAAGTACTTGGTACCACTTAGGTCAGTTCAAAATGTTTTTAAAAAATCCCATCGTACCTTGAGTTGTGATTGATGTGGCAAGAAAGAATCAGTAAAAGTGTGCGTGCGCGCGCACACGCACGCACGCACGCACGCACGCACGCACGCTCGCTCGCTCGCTCGCTCGCTCAAACACACACACACACACACACACACACACACACACACACACACACACACACACACACACACACACACACCACACACACACACACACACACACACACACACACACACACACACACACACACACACACACACACACACACACATTTTTTTAATAGTTGAGATATCGGTTTGGAGACAAGGCGGTTCTTGTTGATAGCTTTTACGTATAGCGCTATTCTCTGCTCTCAGTTGACTGGGCGTAAAACACCAACTTACTTACTTACTTACTCTGCTCTCAGGCACACTCACTGCGCTCTTGTTGCATGTGATTCCGAAAGAGTGACTGTAGCTATTCATAACGCGTTTTTGTTTTGTTTTGTTTTTTTAATGCCCAGCGCTGTTTGGTTGTTACATGGCTGGTGCAACGTGAAACTGCTTTCGTCTTGGCGCGCGATCTATGTACACCATTCAACCATGCACCAGTTTACAGTGTCACTTCATGCCAATTAAGCCACGTACGTAGGATGCATGTGTGTTTAGCTGCAACCTGCCACCTGCACTTTTGGCAGAGTGACCGGGAACTTTTTACATGCTACTGCGGTAACACGGGGGTGGAACGGATACCGAAATAGGAGTCAGCACAGAAAGCTTACCCCGGAGAAGAAAATTCTCCTGCTGCTCCAGCCGGGACTCGAACCGGCGACCTTTCGATCACGAGTCCGGCGCTGTAACCACCGAGCTATCCCCGCTCCCTTCATGTCAGTGTGATCGATTTCTCGGAATGACCCACAGTGAGGGAGCGTGACGTGTGGCTTTAATTGCAGAGAATAACTCGCCTGAATTGGGTCGTAATTTTAAACGAAGAATCGTGTGATCCAATGTGTTCATTAGAGAGGGGAGGACATGCTAATTGTAGCTAAATCAGGACCTATTTCTTCCCGGTGTCCCTTCGGGCCTGACGGTAAGCCAATCAGCGCGCGTGAGAGCGAGCTAATCAGAGGAAATGAGCATTTGGTTCACCCTTCTCTAGCTTCCTCCAGGACTTGCTGCCGTCGTGTGTGTGTGTGTGTGTGTGTGTGTGTTCGGGGGGGAGGTGTAAGGGGGTGGGTGGGTGGGTGGGGTGGGAGTTGGTTGGAGCTGCATTCTCACTCTTGCTTCTTCACTCGCAAATTCATTTGTTCCTCCCTCTTCATTTACCTCCCTTGCACTCTCAAGTACGCGTCCTTTCACGAAAATGGCTGTGAAATCTACGAGCGAGCAAGAGAGAAGGAGGGAGGGAGGGAGAGAGAGAGAGAGGGAGGGAGAGAGAGAGAGAGAGAGAATCTTCGATTTATTAATGGGTGGAGTGATGGAGGGAGAGAGAGTGGGGAGACACAGACAGGCAGGCAGGGAGAAAAGGATCTTTGATTTATCTTAATGATTGGAGTGAGTGAGGCAGGGACAGAGAGGGACAGACAGACAGACAGACAAACAGAAAAATATTTTGGTTTGTCGCGCGCAGTGAGTGGAGTGAGCGAGAGACGGAGGGGGAGAGAGAGGGGGGGGGAGGAAGAGAGAGATCTTTTATCTTACTGAGCGAGCGAGAGACAGAGATCTTTGATTTAGCTTAATGAGTGGAGTGAGTAAGAGAGAGAGAGAGAGGGAAAGAGAGAGCTTTGATTTATCTTAGTGAGTGGAGTGAGCGAGTGAGACAGAGGCAGGGAGAGAGAGAGATCTTTGATTTGTCTTAATGAGTGGAGTGAGCGAGCGAGGAGAGAGGTTCTTTGATTTATCTTAGTGAGTGGAGAGAGAGAGAGAGAGAGAGAGAGAGAGAGAGAGAGAGAGAGCTTTGATTTATTTTAATGAGTGGAGTGTGCAAGAGAGAGAGAGAGAGATCTTTGATTTATTTGAATCGAGTGAAGGAGAAGCGCGAGACCGGGAACACGGGATTGCTAAAAGCACTAAATTCAATATATTCATCTAATAACAAAGCGACGGAGGGGGAAAAATCATAATCAATTGATAAAAATGTTATATTCATTTTAAATCGCAGTTATGTTGAGAGAAAACGGAACGGAGAGACAGAGACAGGGGAGAAGGAGAGAGAGGGAAAGGGAGGGGGGAGGAGGGGGGGGAGAGAAAGACAGAGGCAGAGAGAGGAGGGGGGGTGGAGAGACGGGGAAAGAGAGAGACAGAGAGAGAAGTGGGATCGGAGCTTAGACGGAGGAAGAGACAGACCAGAGAACTCGAACTCCAGACCTTGCTAATCTCAAATAGTAGCACGACGTACACAAAAGATATCTAACAGAAGCTTGGCTATCGAGAGAGAAGAAGAGTAGGGCAAGAAAGAGAGAGAGAGAGACTGGCGGAGAGAGAGAGAGGACTGGCGGAGAGAGAGAGACTTGGCAGAGAGAGAGAGAGGAGGGGAGAGAGAGAGGAGAGAGAGAGAGAGGGAGAGAGAGAGAGAGAGAGAGAGAGAGACTTGGCGGAGAGAGAGAGGGAGGGAGAGAGAGAGACTTGGCGGAGAGAGAGAGGGAAGGAGAGAGAGAGAGAGAGAGACTTGGCGGAGAGAGAGAGAGACTTGGCGGAGAGAGAGAGGGAGGGAGAGAGAGAGACTAGGTGGAGAGAGAGACAGAGAGAGAGAGAGATGGAGGGACGGAGAGAGGGGCATGGTGGGGAGCGAGGGAAGGAGAGGGAGCCAATCACCATCAGGATGGGCTGGGTGTAAACGTCACGATTTTCACGCTCCGTGGTTCTTCCTGATCCTTGCCCACTCCCACGCATCTTACACAGCCTTTGTCTTTGCGTCGTGACCAGGGAGTGCGCATGCGTCGCTTCGCTGAAGAGCCTTAAAGCAAGACAATTATTCACGAAAACCATTATTGAAAATCGCCAATGATTTAATCGCCTGTCTCAGTCAAGTTTCTTTCTGTCTCTGAAATATCAGGAAACGCATAAAAAAGATTTTTTTAAAAGAAGGGGAAAAAAAGAAAGAGAGAGAGAGAGAGAGAGAGAGAGAGAGAGAGAGAGAAGAGAGAGAGAGGCTTAGAAACAGGCAAAACAAAACAAAAAAGCTTTGAAGAAGAGGAAGAATGATGAAAATCAGAGAAGAAAAAGAAAATGACGCCTTCGTGTAAATGAAGAAGGGAAAAAAGTTGCATAAAATAGCACTAAAAATTTATTTTGTTAAAAATCATTAAAAAAAAAAAAAGAAGGAAAGCTTTGGTCATGAAAATGATTTGAAGAATGAGTCAATCTGACCCCAACGCGGGTACAATGGGAAGAACATAGGCCCTGGGGGGAGACAACTCTAGGGAGGATGCGTGATGGTGGCAGGTCGCAGTGACCTGGGTGAAACAATTAAAATGTGATACCTTAGTGGGGCTGAGGTCCACAAAGTCCCGTAGGAAGATGGTTGCTTGGTTGGGAGTAGAGGGAGCGGGGTGCTGAGGCAGTGAAAGTGTTTCTTTCTGAGCAGAATGTGCTCAGAGTTCAGGAGCTGTGTGAGAGTCGAGGTCAGTGGCCGTCCTGGGCTTTCCGTCCTAACGAGCCTTACAGTTTCCGTGGACGTAAAGCAACATTGAACCATGCTTCGGCATTGGTCTCAGCTTGTCCCTAATAGGTCAACCGAAATCCGAGGACATTAAGCAACACAACAGCAGCAGCAGAATGTGGAGGGCTGTCACTTCATACGTAGCGGGGCAGAAAGGTGTTTACAGGTCTGACCGCTCGTTTTTATTCATCCAAACACACAGACGGTTCAAAAGAACGCTATTTATTAAGACAAAACACAACATGCGAATTTAATCCCCTTTATCAAGCTACAAATCGACACTAAAACAACAGTTAAAACGGTGAAAAATTAGACGGAGAACTAAACCACTGATCTGTTTTTGTCTTGTCGAGTGCTTGGAAGAATGTTGGCATGACAAAACACAGCATGTGAATGTTAGTAAGTAAACATGGTGCTTAACGTCCACGGAAACCATAAGGAGTATTAGGGACAGGGGGGAAGGGGGTATGGAGGTGGGGGGGGAGAGGGAGGTTATATACCTGTCGCTACACTGTCATCACCAGAATGACTCCTGCATTAAGATGGGCAGCGACGAGAGCCATTTTAATGTTTCAGTCGGAAGTGATGGACAAAGTCACAGGACAGTGTCCACAAACCACAACCTTTTTGAAGAGAAAGGAGAGCCGAAGCGGTATCGAACCGAGGTCCTTCCGCTTACCAGCCTTACCGCTAGGCCAAACCGGCTCACAACATGCGAATGTTCGGGGTGAACCCTCTTTTCAAGCTATAAACCAACACGTAAACAACAGTGAAACGGTGAAAATGAAATATAGGACACTTAGCTTGTTTGGGTTGAGCCGCTTTGCTATGTTCTTTTGGTGTCCAGTGTTTGGAAAACTGTTGAAGTTTACCTTGTTTTAG
>JABMCL010001223.1:440000-447500 GCA_018857735.1 Alviniconcha marisindica | reverse complement strand
TGTCACGGTGAAGCTCTGTTAAAGAATCATAGACCTCACTCAATCTAACCGTCACGTGAAGCTCTGTTAATGAATCATAGACCTCACTCACTCTGTTACGTTAAAGCTCTGTTAATGAATCATAGACCTCATTCTGTCACGGTGAAGCTTTGTTAATGAATCATAGACCTCACTCACTCTGTCACGGTGAAGCTCTGTTAATGAATCATAGACCTCACTCTGTCACGGTGAAGCTCTGTTAATGAATCATAGACCTCGCTCATTCTGTCACGCTGAAGCTCTGTTAATGAATCATAGACCTCACTCTGTCACGGTGAAGCTCTGTTAATGAATCATAGACCTCACTCACTCTGTCACGGTGAAGCTCTGTTAATGAATCATAGACCTCACTCTGTCACGGTGAAGCTCTGTTAATGAATCATAGACCTCACTCTGTCACGGTGAAGCTCTGTTAATGAATCATAGACCTCGCTCATTCTGTCACGGTGAAGCTCTGTTAATGAATCATAGACCTCACTCTGTCACGGTGAAGCTCTGTTAATGAATCATAGACCGCACTCTGTCACGGTGAAGCTTTGTTAATGAATCATAGACCTCACTCACTGTGTCACGGTGAAGCTCTGTTAAAGAATCATAGACCTCACTCAATCTAACCGTCACGATCAAGCTCTGTTAAAGAATCATAGACCTCACTCAATCTGTCACGCATTCTATGTATCGCGGTCAGCATCTGTTAGTTAGATATATGGATGTTGTGCATAGCCTGATATTATATTATACAGCCGGCATGGTCACCCTATGGGAAATTAATCGTCGTCTTGCTTTAACCCAGTCTGGGTCAGTTCTCGAAACGACGTTTAAGTGTGGAATTCTCCGGAACGAAATTTTGTGTGTGGAATTCTCTGAAACGAAATTTAAGTGTGGAATTCTCCGAACCGACATTTAAGTGTGGAATTCTTCGAAACGAAATTTTAGTGTGGAATTCTCCGGAACGAAGTTTTAGTGTGGAATTCTCCGAACCGAAATTTTAGTGTGGAATTCTCCGAAACGAAATTTTAGTGTGGAATTCTCCGAACCGAAATTTTAGTGTGGAATTCTCCGAAACGAAATTTTAGTGTGGAATTCTTCGAAACGAAATTTTAGTGTGGAATTCTCCGAAACGAAATTTAAGTGTTGAATTCTTCGAAACGAAATTTTAGTTTGGACTTAGACTGTAAGTCCTTCTTGCTCTTCTTTTCTTCACAGTGCAGTGTGCGAGGAATACGATTATGTTTACATAATTATTATTTTTGCGGTTCTGTGTACCTTGTGACCTTGTGCAGCGCAGTGTGTAAAACTGTAAAGGGCAGTGTGTAAAACTGTAAAGGGCAGTGTGTAAAACCCTTGTCGGTGAGATGGCACGTTATAGAAATGACGGTTAGTATAATTATTATATGTGCGTGCGTGTGTGTGCGTGCGTGCGTGTGCGCGCGCATGTGTGTGTGTGCGTTTGTGGTGTGTGTGTGTGTGTGTGTGTGCGCGCGCATGTGTGTGTGTGTGTGTGCGTGCGTGCGTGCGTGCGTGTGTGTGTGTGTGTGTGTGAATTAACACTCCAATCAGACGTGGTGACCCATTGCCTGCCTTCACATCCACACCAGATCAGACACACGTTGACATGTGATCTGGAAGTGTTCCCACTGTGCGTGTGTATATATATGCATGTGTGTTTGAGATTTTCAACACCAGATCGGACATATTCACCCTGAGTTCTGGAAGTGTTCCTACCGTGTGTGTGTGTGTGTGTGTGTGTGTGTGTGTGTGTGTTTGAGATTTTCAACACCAGATCGGACATGTTGTACCTGAGCTCTGGAAGTGTTCCCACCGTGTGTGTGTGTGTATGTGTGTTTCAGATTTTCAACACCAAGTCGGACATGTTGATCCACTGCCAGCAGATCCACAAGCAAGATCCCAAGCCCTACAAGTGTCCCACCTGCTCCAAGTGCTTCGCCAACTCGTCTTATCTCTCGCAGCACGCCCGCATTCACTCTGGAATCAAACCCTACAAGTGTGAGATTTGTGAGCGCAAATTCACCCAGGTAAGTCCTGCTGTGTGTAGACCGTGTAGTGGAACTTTAATATATATATATATATTATAGTTTCTGCCATTGTTAGGCTATTAAGCTGAATGAGATCGTTTTATGAATTTTCTTGCTAAAAAATTATTATTTGTTTGGGGTGGGGGGGGGGAGGGGGGGGGGCACTTTCAACTCTATTTTACTGATTGTTCGGGTTAAGTGAGGGATGTAGTTTTGTGAAGTGTCATGCTTTTTATGATTATAATGATATGCATTGTTTAAACTTAACTTGTAGGCATGCTGTTAATGATGCAGTCACCTTTTACCACGCCCGAGAGTCACTGAGACTGCAGTAGAGTTACAGGGGGTAGATCCAAACTCCAAGCACTGGTTTACGGCACCCCACCTCCTTTTGGAGGCTGGGGTGCCAGAAAGCGATGCTGGGAGTGCGGGGTAGATCCGGACACATAAGCTAACTGCAGCTTGCCTGGTTCGTGTGCGCGCAAGGACCGATCTGTTGTAGGATCGGCCACGTCCACCCCGTCCTCCTTCTCCTTTCCTGCATCCAAGCTTGCATTGGGCCTTGGGAGGTGACTGCAACTTTAACAACAACAAAATAAACCATTTTGTTACATGATTGATGTACGATTTAACAACATCGATTGAATTCGTCATTGTGTACTTCATCACTCTAAGACTGTTCACAATAGGATGCGTCCTCTTTCATTCACTTTGCGCAAAAAGTGGTTGAAATTTGTCAGAGGACGTAATTCAGTATCTCATTACTTTTGACAGCTAGCTGATTGGTCTTGATTTATTAGCAATGCTTCATTGTCTGTGTGTTGGTTTTCTTAAAGTTGTCTTTGTTTTGTTTTCCCCCATAGAAAGCTTTGGGTTTCGACTCGTATGGAAAATCGAGTTTTTCGCGGAGCCTGTGGAAACCGTCTCTTAAACATTGTATGACAAATGTAAGATCCAATAAGCTTCACGTTCCGGTATCGGTTTCGGCGTCCTTGGCTTTCATTGTTCAAGGTCACAGAGGATCGGAAAGCGTATGTTGCAGGTTGTCCTATATTTGGTACGTTCTGGTGAAACTTTGTATGCTGTTGTTGCGTGCATCGACAGGAACGTGCACGCGGCTCTTTTCCTGCGTTCGGTGTGTAAGTAAGGACAGTGAAGCACGCGTTTTCAGACTGAAGATGCACGTTACTATTAGCTTTTGAGAAACTGCTGAAATGAGATATTTCAACCGTACGTTGCACACATTAATTTCTACCGCTGCGGTCTGCTTTCACATGGCAGGGTTCTTGACTTTGGTCGAGTTTTAAAGTCACAGCGGTCTCGGGAGGAGTTGTAATTTGAATTTGGCGAGTGCCTGTCCAGTCGAATTGCACACACGGTCGCGATCATGGTGCATAATAATGCTTACGGCAACTTTAACCTGTCTTGAAGTGCAATAAATGACGTGTTTCCGGCCGTGACAAAACGCCCTGGTTTTGGGGTGAGAGCTTTCAAACTGTGCATGCTGATGATTGTAATCTCTGTTGAATTCTACCGGTTCCTGCCGCTGTTGGTGACCTTGGTTCCGTTACACAGTCACATAATTTGAAATCAAGGAATTGTTTTCTGTTTCGAATATGAGTCGACGCGGCCCTTACGCCTCTTGTTTGTAGCCTATAATTTATAGTCGTGCGTTTTTGTGCGTGTACAGTGTAATAGCCGATTTACGTTTTTGTGTGTGTCCCAGACCTTGGGTTTTGTTTTGTTGTATTTATCGGCCGTTGTCGTTTTGGGGGGAACAGCGTATACGTACATGAAGTAGTGCAATTCGTTCTGCTTCTAGTTTGTTAGGTCCAACGTGTCCTTCGTCATTTAATTTCTCTTTGCCAACGCTTTAAAAACGTTAAATGAAAAAGCTTCATGACGAAATTGCAAAAAAAATAACGTACTTCTGGAGAATAAAAGGCAAACAGCATTTTGGACGTTAGAAATCGCGAACGTTAAACGTTGGGCGTAAAGCATCCTACCCGTATAATACTTATAGCGCTCATTCGTAGACGCAGATTTCATCCTCTTCTTCTTCTTCTTCTTCTTCTTCTTATTATTATTATTATTATTATTATTATTATTATTATTATTATATCCGCGTTGTTTTGCTTTCGTGGATTTTTCTTTTTTCTTTTCTTTTTCATTTTCTTTTCTTGTTTCTTTCTTTTCTTTTTCATTTTCATTTAGTTCTTGGTCGTATTTTTTTATGAGTCCTTTATCCAGTGACCTGTTTTCTTTTTTCTCACTGGTTTTGCTTTCTTGGTGTCTCTGTCAGCTTTTGACGGGAATTAGGGTTCGAACCCCGTGTAGGCAGACACACTGAGCTGCTGCTTTCCAGCGGCTTAACCCCGACCTTCCACAGCCGTGGTCAGTTTCTAGCTAGATCTCCATCACAGACCAAAAGCAGACTAAAAATGGGTCGGTAGTGTAACGTCGTATGGGATCGGTCTTACCTCAGCTTGGCTGTTTTCACCTAATTACATGGACACGATGGAAGAGTGGAAGTTTTAAACAATTGTGAACTTAATGTCGTTGTTTCATTCGCCCTAATACTGGTTACTGGGTGTAAAAAAATTAAAAAATTAAGAAACGTTTTCTCTCTATCGCCCTCCCTTTCTCCAACCCCGCTCTCGCTCTTCGACTCTCCCTCTCTCCCTCCCTCGTTCCCTCTCTCCCTCTCTCCCTCTCTCTCTTATCCCTATCTCCTCCCCCCCCCCCCCCTCCACCCCCACCTCTCGCTCTCTCTCCCACTCTCCCGTCTTCCCCTCTCTCTTATCCCTATCTCCTCTCCTCCTCCCCCCTCCACCCCCATCTCTCGCTCTCTCTCCCACTCTCCCTCTTCCCTCTCTCTTATCCCTATCTCCTCTCCTCCCTTCCCCCCCTCCACCCCCACCTCTCGCTCTCTCTCCCGTTCTCCCTTTCCCTCTCTCTTATCCCTATCTCCTCTCCTCCCCCGTCTCTCTCTCTCTCTCTCTTATCCCTGCTCCCCCCTCTCTCCCCCCTCTCTTATTCCTACTCCCCACCTCTCTCTCTCTCTCTCTCTCTCTCTCTCTCTCTCTCTCTCTCTCTCTCTCTCTCATCTCTCTCTCTCTCTACTCCTCTCCCCCTCTCTCCTCTTCCTATCTCCCCCACCTCTCTCTCTCTCTTATCCTGCTCCCCCTCTCTCCCCCCCCCCCCTCTCTTATTCCTATCTCCCCCACCTCTCTCTCTCTCTTATCCCTGCTCCCCCCTCTCTCCTCCCCTCTCTTATTCCTATCTCCCCCACCTCTCTCTCTCTTTATCCCTGCTCCCCCCTCTCTCTCCCCCCCTCTCTCTTATCTCCCCCACTCTCTCTCTCTCTCTTATCCCTGCTCCCCCCTCCTCTCTCCCCCTCCTTATTCTATCTTTCTCTCCTTCTTTTCTTCTCCCCCTCTCTCTCTCTCTCTCCCTCTTCTGATTCTCTATCTCCCTCTCTCCTCTCTCTATCTCTCTCTCCCCTCTCTTCTCTCTCTCTCTCTCTCTCTCTCTCTCCTCTCTCTTCTCTCTCTCTCTCTCCTCCCTATCTTTCCCCCTCCTCCTATCTCCCCCTCTCTCTCTCTCTCTCTCTCTCCTCTCTCTCTCCTCTCCTCTCCTCCCTCCTCTCTCTCTCTCCTCCTCCCCTACCTCCTTTCCCTCATCCTCCCTCCCCCCTCTCTCTCTCTCTCCCTCCCTCCCTCATCTCCCTCCCCCCCCTATCCCCCCACTCCCTCCCCCTCCCCCTCTCTCTCTCCCCCTCCCTCCTCTCTCTCTCTCTCTGCCCTCCCCCCCCATCCCCACTGTCTCTGTTGCACGGGAAGGGGAGAGGGCAGAAAGAAAGCAGACTAACGATGCCTGACGTCAGTATGTCTACATTTCACTTTATGTGATGGATATTAATTTGTCTCCAGTCCATGGCTAGCTAAGGTCCTTGTCACACGGTACACAATGCTGATATTAATAACCCGAGTGAATCAGGGGGAAAACAACGATGCCGGAGGATTTGTTCCACGTATTATTTTGTCTTGTTTGTTTGGGTTTCTTTTTTTCTTTTTCTTTTTTCCCTTCCCCCCCCCCCCCCCCTTTTTCTTCTTCTTTTTTCTTTCTTTTTTTCTTTTCTTTTCTTTCTTTCCTTTTTTTAATAAATGTTTGCATTACTGTTAGGAACCCATTCTTTTTCAGCATACTGAGTTGTGTCTTTTTGTTGTCTGTATCATTTTGCTTCTGTTTGAGACTCGTTTCAGCAATAGAATCTTGTATTTGCTTCATGACCTAGAGTATCTAGTTAATGTAGGTATGTTGTATATCGTCGTTTTTTGTTTGTTTGTTTTTTGTTTGTTTTTTCAGGAAGAGCGTATTAATTTTACTGTAAACGGGTGGTATGTTCTGACAGAATAACGATGTTTGTTGAGTAAAATTTCCAACAGTTGTATTAATTCGATTGTGAGAAAAAGGCACGGGCTGTGGCCACAGACATCGGTGTTTCATCTTACTTTTGCGCTGGTCGCGAGTAACGCGCATTATTTCGCGCTGCAAATTGTTTAAGGCAAACTGGGTCACAAACGGATGTCTTCGGTATCAGCAGCCCCTGCTTTTTTTTTTGCTTTTTCTTGCTTTCTTTTTTTCTTTTTTCTTTGTTCTACGATGGTTTCTTGCGTTTTGTTACTGCAGCAACGATGTTTAAAATGTTTGATTGTGACTGAAAGTTGGGTAAGGTGTGACCGTGTTGTTAGGGAAATGAATAAACACGCTTGGCCTCAGCCAGCTGGCATTCCATTTTCCTCGCGCATTTTGAGAATGCTCTGCGCAATCCAGGGCTCTGCTGGTGTTGCCAGTACGCAGGTCACGTAAAATAAAATTTTAAAGAAGAAGAAGAAGAAGCCCAACTCTTTCGAGAACGACAAAGGACCGTCTACTGGTGCGCGGTTGTACTGCTGCTGTCTAATGAATATTCACTGTTATAATCACTACCTCCATAGTGCTGGCTTCTGTGCTACTTGGCTGGCCAAGGTAGGAAAGGTTGCCGGTCCAAACGCTGCCCTGACGCCAGTTTGCGTGGGACGGTGCGTGTTGCCGGTCCAAACGTTGCACTGACGCCAGTTTGCGTGGGACGGTGGGTGTTGCCGGTCCAAACGTTGCACTGACTCCAGTTTGTGTGGGACGGTGCGTGCTCATCGCTTTGCCCTCGCGTTCAGTAGCCCTCCCTAATTCCCGTAGACACGGTCACACTCTACCCAGATGCCTTGTTTCATGTATTCACCATTTGCCACTGTTTTTCTCCGCCAGCTGACGATATTGAAGCAGCATATTCGAATACATACAAAAGAAAAGCCGTACTTGTGCACACATCTTGGCTGCGGCAAAGCCTTCACTCAGGTCTCTCGTTCTCTCCCTCTCTCTCTCA
>JABMCL010001223.1:372500-435000 GCA_018857735.1 Alviniconcha marisindica | reverse complement strand
CGACCAAGTTGTTGATTTTTTTTATTAAAGAATGTGAGGAGCTGGCACAGGACAGCACTAAAAGGTTACAAAGTATCTGTTGCCAGAGGCCAAGTGAAGCACTTCAATCGATTTTACATTCCATTAGCCACGATACTCCTAAAATGTCATTCATGTCGTAGACTTTTGTTCGAAGTAAACTGATACACGTTGTAACGACTTGGTACGGACTGTGAAATGTTTCTGTCAAACAAAGGCAACCGTTTGGAAACGCTCTTCTGTGCTAAATGTTATTGTATCGCTCGATCACTGGAATATTGTCTAAATGATGAATGTTAAGATTACTATTAAGCAAAATCGATGATTAGGAGTCGCTGTTCCGTGCCCGAGTTACTGTGAAAGAAAATGAATTGTTCAACAAAGCGGTCTTGTATTGTGACTGTTAGATTGCTTTCAAACAAACATAAATGTCAGGAAACGGTCGTCTATGGCAAAGGGTGCTTAGAACCTAGATCAATCATTTAGAAAGCGTCATTGGCGCTAAACACTAAGATTTCCATGAAACTCAGAGGAAACTGCTGTGCTGAACGCTAATGAGAAACAACATCATCTTTCGGAAATGATATTCTCTGATAAATTTTAGAAAGGTAAACGATCGTTAGAAAACATTCCAACTGTGACTATTTAGATCGCTGTAAAACATCAGGAAACATTTGTTTTGTGGTAGGCAGATTCAACATCCTTCAACTAGGTTATGACGTCAGTAATCAAATAATCTTGTTATGAATTCTAAAAATGTTTCGCGATTTTCATTAAAATTGTCATGATACTGGCTACTGACATTTACTCTCATGATTTATGCGTTCTGATGACGCAGCCGCCTATTTTGTATTTAAAATCTGTTGTTCCGAATACGAATATAATTACAAAATATACTTTTCTAGAAGATTTTATCAGATGGGTTTTGTTTTCTTATGGAGGTAAATTAGGTTAACTGGGAAATTAGCTAGAATGTGACCCACATCTACCATAAAACTTGCTCTAAAGAGAGTCCAAAAAGATCAACTTTATTTTTGAATTCGATTGTGTTTGTGGGGTTTTTGGAGGGTTTTTTGTTGGGTTTTTTTTTTTGTCTTTGGTACATCACTTAAAGTGTGATCGAAAAAAGAAAGAAATGATCCAGATAAATTATGCAATTGACAGCTTAAGTTTTATAATGATGATTAGGTAGGTATGGTATTTGTAAACTTTGTTGTATAGCGGTATATAGGTAGGTATAGTGTTTGTAAACCTTGTTGTATAGTGGCATATAGGTAGGTAGTGTTTGTAAACCTTGTTGGACACGAGTGTAGCAACTTTGTGTATCTCCTTTTGTTTCCTGGCAGTTGGCTCATCTGAGAGCGCACGTGCGAATACACACGAACGAAAAACCCTACACTTGTTTGCACGAGGGCTGCGGCAAGGCTTTCACTCAGGTCTCTGTCTGTTGTGCTTATTTTTCGAGGCTTTGTCGAGTTTGCTAATTGAAAAGAGTTACTCCTGATCACTGTGTGTGTTAATTGTTCTCCACTCTTCTTAAAACACTGATTGCTTTTGATAGGAGAATAGGGGAAAGAATGCCAACTATGTTTACAAACACTTTTGGCTGATTCTTTGTCAGTCGTCTTAGCATGTCAGCGTGAATACTTTCCCAACAGTTGTATGTACCCAGTTATTGTCCACCCATAAGAAAATAATGTGTTAAAAGACTGATGAAGACGAGGAAAACATTATTTTTTTTAACTATTGAGAGACAGGTTTATGTCAAGTCTTTGAGAACAGTAAAATTGATGTGACTTTTTTTGTTCTCAGAATTGCGTGAATTCAAACGCAGTGAAGCATGGGGATGGCAGCTATGGTTAACTTCAGCGTAGTACTTTAAGTGTGTTCTGTTGACCACAAACAACTGCTTTAAAGTTGAATGAATAGCTGTTGCTAGGGCAAAGTACACGTGAAGTAAAGTCATGATAGCGTAGTCAAACATTTTGTCGATGTCTACGAAATGCTGCAGCTTGATGCATGCTACAATTTGTAGTGTTGGTAAACAGGGTTGGTGAGAAAGCTAACGTCTGTTTTTGTTGTCTTTTCTTTCTAGCTAACGCAGCTCAAGCAGCATGTACGAATTCATACCCACGAGAAACCGTATCATTGTACACACGATGGGTGCGGCAAGAGTTTTACTCAGGTGTCTATCTCTCAATCACACTGTCCTGTGTCTTTTTTGTTCGTCCATCTCTCCATGGCTTTCGCTCCTCGGGTAGCTCATATACGCTAACTTGACCCCCGGTCGTATGACTCGCCCAACACTGATGGAGAACTGTAGTGAGTTGTGAATCTGAGTGCAGTCTATTAGAAATTACAGAATTTTTGTCTTTGAACACACTAGTGTTGTTTTTGTTTTGTTTTGTTTTGTTTTGGACGAGTCATCGTGATTCAATCATAGATTCACAAACAAAATATGTTTCTCGTTACCATGCCTTGTGCGTTGTAAAACTGAGATTTACTTGAAGATGAATATTTTATTTTTATAGTAATTCCTTTGTATACAACTAGTCGTGGCGCGAGTTGAATAGATAATTTTGTGGGAAAACAATAGAATGGAGTACTTCATAAGATATGTGTATTGTTCTCTAAATTAATTTCCATAAGATATAATGCCATTCGTTTAAAAAAAGAAGATATTTGCCATTCGTTTTAAAAAAAATCGTGAGGTGATAGATAAATCAGTGTAATGGCTCTTTAGTATATCTTTGCCTAAGTAAATATTAAGGTGACATATTCTTATTCGTTTTTAAAACGTTTTTAAAAACTATTAAGTCAGTAGTGTTACGAGTTGTTTTGTTTTTTTAAGAAAACGATTTTGCAAACCTTACTGTCGCTTTGAATAAAATATTGCCATGTTCTTTGTATTCTGTGTATATTTTTTACAAGTAAAATGTCCACGAGACATTCTAGTTTTTGAACAAGAAATTGTCAGTAGAGATTACTTTAGTTGTCAGCTGAGGTTGTCACGGTCTCCAGCTGTCAGCGGAGATTGTCACGGTCTCCAGATGTCCGCGGAGGTTGTCACGGTCTCCAGTTGTCAGTGGAGATTGTCACGGTCTCCAGCTGTCAGCGGAGATTGTCACAGTCTCCAGCTGTCAACGGAGGTTGTCACGGTCTCCAGTTGTCAGCTGAGATTGTCACAGTCTCCAGCTGTCAGCGGAGGTTGTCACGGTCTCTAGTTGTCAGCTGAAATTGTCACGGTCTCCAGCTGTCAGCCGAGATCCGTTGTCAGTGGGGATTGTCATAATCTCCAGCTTTCAACGGAGATCCGTTGTCAGCGGAGATTGTCACGGTCTCCAGCTGTCAGCGGAGATTGTCACGGTCTCCAGTTGTCAGCGGAGGTTGTCACGGTCTCCGGCTGTCAGCCGAGATCAGTTGTCAGCGGGGACTGTCATAGTCTCCAGTTGTTAGCGGAGATTGTCAGGGTCTCCAGCTTTTAGCGGAGATTGTCACGGTCTCCAGCAGTGTTGGCGTGTACGGCAGAGGACAGGTAGCGGCTAATGTCATGTGTTATCTCTTGTAGCTGTCCCAGTTACAGCAGCACGTGCGCACACACACCAACGAGCGCCCCTACCACTGCTTGCATCAGGGCTGTGGCGAAGCCTTTATTCAGGTCTCTATGTTACTACTGCAACCTTTCTTTTGAGGAACAGTGTAGTTCTTCTCTCCATCTAAACTTTACTCAGGTCTCTTATATTACTACTGCAACGTTTATTTTGAGGAAGAGTGTAGTTCTTCTCTCCATCTAAACTACCCCAACCCACGACTTGTTTGATTTATTTTATTTTATAGTTTTTGATTACTTTTTTTTTCGTGAGATGATGTCCTTTTGTTTTTGTTTTTGAAGAACCTTATCTCGAGAGTTTGATTTTGCAACATGCCGTTTCCAAATGACAATTGCCGTCCACTTCGTTAGCTAAGTAATAAGCAAAAAGCAACACACAAAAAGAGTCAAACAAACAACAAAGAGCTTCCTACGAAAGTAGGACAAAAATAAACCTAGTACAAAATAATCGGCGAGGATGAGATAAAGACGTAATCAAGACTGATTGCAATGTCAGTTTCTTGTAAAATAATGTCATCTCTTCTCTCTCTCGCTCTCACCACCCCCTCCCCCCCGCCCACCCCGCCCCTCCCCTCTGCCCGCCCACCCACCCCCACCCCCACCCGCACCGCCCACCCCACCAGCCCCGCCCTCAGATCTTTAGTCCTCCCCTTTTGGTTGTTGCGTCTTTTGTTTTGTTTCCTTTTAAGTAATAAACTGTCTTTTCAGAGATTCCGTTTGTATAACTTTTTCTCTCTTTTTTTTGGGGGGGGAGAGAGATCTATCAGAGAATGACTTGTTCACCAGTCTCATCTCTTTCATTTCATGTTGAACATATATTACCAGTGTACAGAATATCCACAAGTGATCAGTATAAATAAAAATAAAATACTGTTTCAAACTCACGCATCACCTCTGTCAACATAACAAGTAATAATCATGGTTTCAAACTCACGCATTCAAAGCATTGCGTCCGCCTCAATATCGACTTCACAACTGGACCAAGAGTGGCAGGAGGTAGGTACGTATCGACGTATGTGTTTCCTCGTCTGCTGTTTGTTATTGTTAAACTTTATCTTGAGACAAACGGAATCTCTTCTTCTTTTCTCTTTTTTTCGTTTTATTGAAATCTTTTTCTTTCTGATTTTTTTAAAACTTGAACACAAAGAGAAGAAAAAACAACTTTTAGAGAAATGAGAAGAAATGCACGTTAATTTTTGTAACGTACGGTTACAGATTACGTAAAGAATATGCCCTGTGGCAAGGCGATGAGTTAGAGGCACTCAAATATTGCTGGTTTGTTTTAAGCACCACATTTGACGTCAGGAAGTCCGAGTGGGACTGACAGATTTCTGGTGAAATAACGGTGAAGTTAGGTGAAGTTTATGAATTGTTTAACTGCTGATAATAATATGTCCATTCCCCCCACCCACCCCCACCCCACCCTCAGCCCGCCCCCGTCCCGCCAGAACCCACCCACCCACCCACCCACCCCCATCCCACCCGTCCACGCCCTTTCGTTCCCATCAGCTGTCATTTCCATCCGAAAGAAATGCGTTGTTAAATTGTGTTCGCCCCACACCCACTATGACGTTTAATCAGCTGTCACTTTCATCAGAAATGCGTTGTTAAATTGTGTTCGCCCCACACCCACTATGACGTTTAATCAGCTGTCACTTGTATCAGAAAGAAATGCGTTGTTAAATTGTCTTCGCCCAACACCCACTATGACGTTTAATCAGCTGTCACTTGTATCAGAAAGAAATGCGTTGTTAAATTGTCTTCGCCCCACACCCACGACGACGTTTAATCAGCTGTCACTTGCATCAGAAAGAAATGCGTTTTAAATTGTGTTCGCCCCACACCCACTATGACGTTTGATCAGCTGTGATTTCCATCAGAAAGAAATGCGTTGCAAATTGTCTTCGCCCCACACCCACCATGACGTTTAATCAGCTGTCACTTGCATCAGAAAGAAATGCGTTGTTAAATTGTCTTCGCCCCACACCCACTATGACGTTTATTCAGCTGTCACTTGCATCAGAAAGAAATGCGTTGTTAAATTGTCTTCGCCCCACACCCACTATGACGTTTGATCAGCTGTCACTTGTATCAGAAAGAAATGCGTTGTTAAATTGTCTTCGCCCCACACCCACTATGACGTTTAAGCAGCTGTCACTTGCATCAGAAAGAAATGCGTTGTTAAATTGTCTTCGCCCCACACCCACTATGACGTTTAAGCAGCTGTCACTTGCATCAGAAATGCGTTGTTAAATTGTCTTCGCCCCACACCCACTATGACGTTTAATCAGCTGTCACTTGCATCAGAAAGAAATGCGTTGTTAAATTGTCTTCGCCCCACACCCACTATCACTATGACGCTTCTGTCACGAGTACGTAGACACTAATTGCTGGACCCTGGGTAGAGGTTACGCCGCATCCAACGATGCTTCACAGCGGTTCATGTCTTGTTCCAGTAAGTCAAAGGGTTCAGTCCAGTTTGTGCCGGGCTCTGCTTCCCCGTGAGGTTTCAGTGAAGAAATGACCATTGTGTATCAATCAAGTTACACCACAGTAATGAACATTATTGTCCACTTCTGTCCAGGTGTTAGCCAGGGGCCACGTTCTGACACATGAACGCAAGAAAGAGGAGCAGGAGAAATATGGCGGACTGGATTGTTTACCGCATTTGTGGAAGGAAAATGGACAGGAAATCGATTCTATGGGACGCTTTGCTTACTAAATCCCCAAGACGTTCACCACTTCCTATGCTCCGTGGCTTCGCAGGACGCTGAGTGAACGAATTAACTAACGAAAGGCTTTTCAAGTCTCTGGGAGATGCAGGCGCTTGGGATGATGGCCACGATTGCTTGAGTAACGGATGGACTTTAACAGTTCCGCTTTCCTGCTAGACATGACCGAAGCGAGACGCCCTGCTTGATTTCAGTCAATGATCAATTTCTCTTCGTTCAAATAATTAACACCAAGCGTTTCTTAGAAGAGAGTGAGGGGTGCAACATCAGCGTCGACTGAAAAAGTCTAATGAGCGGCTTGGAGAGCAGAGAATGATAATTATCACATGACCCTGATCACACTGAAGCAACTTTCAGATTACCTGTGCAGAATCCTGGATGCGGCATGACCTAACGTCCTCGGGTATCTTTTGATATTTCATTGATTGTCTTCATCATTTGCCTGAAAACTTCGGAAGACCATGATAGTTTGTTAAAGCATTGCTCTTTGCGTTCGTTTTAAGACAGACTTAGACAACCCTTCGACATTCTTGCCCATTCATTGTGAAGTTCAGTGTAGGCTAGGTTGCTGTTTTTTTTTTTTTTTTTTTTTTTTTATCGACTGAAGAGACAGTGGCCTACGAGTATTTTCTGATCAGTTTATTTTTTAGTGAAGTATTGTTTACTATTCCTTGTACTCAGGTGTCGCCGGTTTTTCTCGGACCACTTTGTTTTCTGTTCATGCTTCCAACCCCTTTCCCCCCCCCCCCCCCCCCCCCCCTCCCCCACCCCCCCTCCCCCACCCTCTTTTTTTTCTTCTTTTTTTTTCCTTCTCTCGTTCTCTCGTTTTATTCACCTTTGTTCAATTTTCATTTCATGGTTGATTTCATACTTCCTTATCACTTCACCATCGCACCCCTCCTCCTTCGCCCCCCCCCCCCCCCCCCCCCCCCCCCCCACCGCCCCCCCCACCGCATCCTCCCCAAGCCCCCTTTTCGATACCTCTCCACCCGACCCCAACCCTTTCCGGTAAATGTAGATTTAATCGATTTGAAATCCCAGAAACAAAAACAAACGTTTTATAAATATTTTGCATTTCAGTTTTCCTCCCAACCTTATTGTCAAACTGATGTGCATCAGCTCAGAGGAGATTAAGCAATGCCTCGAGGTGATTCTCAGGGATATTCAAACGTTTTGGCTCGTTGAATAATTAAACTAATTAGTCTTGTCTTAGAACAAGAGAAGAAAAGCCAAACCCGCACACTGCATCAGCGATAGCTAGCACGGCTCATCCACTCCTCGTTACACAAAGGTCAAAAAAGAAAAACCCAAAGACAAAAAAGCAGACTTGTCTGGAGGAGTTAAGACGCTTAAGTCATGGGAACGGGCTAGAGATCAAATCAATAATGCACGAGTGGAATTCGGAAAGAAAGATTAAGACTTCAATTCGCAAACATTTGAAGACTTCAGAAATCTGTTTAGAGCATGTTAGTGGCGTATCAAGCTGTAGCCTTATGCAGACAAAACACGTTAATCGTGCCTTGGAAAGGAGGTACACCAACCGATCCATTTTGATTTTGATTTTTGATTTACATTTGGAACAATGCTATTTGCGATATCTTTCCTTAGCTCACACCCACACAAAGTTTAATTCACAAGGTCTGAGTGAAATATCCCAGACCTTGAATAAAAGTATGTAGAAATAGACTGTTAAATTTTTAAAATTTGGTCCCCAAATAATGGAATTTGTAAACTCTTTCATATTTTGTTAAACACAAAATGAATGTTGCAAAAATATTTCTTTTCTTTATTATATACGTATATATTTTGTTTCCTGTAGTTTAGAATCTCTGTAAAGAATAATGCTAACTTGATTTCAAAGAATGTCGAAAAGATAAGACGTTTTTGAACATGTACTATGTCCTGAACTTTAGAGTTCTATGTGTGGTTTACCTTTTGTCTGTGTTGAACAGACGTGACTTCTATCATGGCCTTCCGAAGTAGGACTGATGATGCACACGCTCTGTAAAACAGCACAGCTTTTAGTTATAACATACGTTGAAGATGCGAGATGGGGTGGGGGGGGGGGGGGGTACTTTGTAATTTTCGGTGTGACAGCTTTAATGGAGGCATAATTGTTTCGCTTTTGTTTTGGTGCGGCAACGGCAGAACATGCCGACTACTGCTGCAGGCTGTGTAGCTGTTCCCAAACATCTGTCACTGACAAACTCTTATGTAATTACTTCCAGGAGCTGTGCTTTTTTGGAGAGCGTGTTCGTAAACTGTCATTAGAAAGAAAAGCACGGTTGGGTGGAATTGTCAGCGTTGGTTATTGCGGCCGAGTGTGAGTTTGACAATGCCACCACTTCCGTGCTGTAAAAAGCGACCCACGTCTTCATTTCGTGTTCGGAAAGATCGGAAATGTTTTTCTGCTTCCTTTCTGAACACCATTTGAAGACAGTTTGGAAATGAGGACAATGAATTTACCTGTCAAAGAAATTTCCTTCACTGTTTTCACTCGGCTTAAAAAGTGCTAACCATTAAGTCCGAACTCTGTTGTTGTTTTTCTGCAGCAGAATATGCAAAATCGGTTGTTGTTGGTTTTTTGTTTAGTTTTTTCCTCATCGCCGGGGAGATGGACTTTTTGTGTGTACAGCTCGTGTTGAGACTATTTTCATTTAAAAAAAATTAAAAAAAATTATGCAGAAGTAAAGGAAATTAAAACCAGTGAAAAAAAAGAAAAAAAAAATTTTTTATTTGAATTTTTGTTGTTGTTGTTTTTGGCTAGCAACTGTGTTTAAACGTTGCTATAAAAAAAAAAAAGTTTAACAAACGAAGAAAAGTTTCAGATTTGCGACACATTCTATTGATTGTCCTCATTTCTGTGTCGGTGTCCCTTTACTTTTGAGGGCATTCTATTTCCATCCTTTATTTCTTTCCATGTTTATTGCCATTGCCAAAGTGTGTAGTCTTCTCGCCTTCTGCTGACGTCAGTGTTTGTTTGTGTGTGTGTGTGTTGCAGCTGTCCCATCTGCAGCAACACATCCGTACCCATACGGGAGAGAAACCATACAAGTGTATGCACCCGGGGTGCGGAAAGGCTTTTTCCCAGCTGTCTAATTTGCAGTCTCACTCACGCTCACACATGACGGACAAACCGTTTCGTTGCAACTCCTGTTACAAGTGCTACGCTGACGAGCAGGTGACGCGCCGTCGTCGTCGTCGTCGTTGTTGGTGGTGGTGGTGGTGTTTGTTTGTTTGTGTCGTTCGTGAAAGCAAAAACAAAACACAAACGAAGGGCGAAAAAAACATATGTCCCCGTTCAGACGTGATGATTCTATGTGGCATTCTGTTGTTGCTTGGGGGGTTGTTTGTTTTTAGTGGGGGCGTGCGTACGTTGCTTTTTTTTTTCTTTTTCTTTTTCTTTGCTTTTTTTCATGTTTCCGTCTTTGTTGTCAGTATTTTCTTTTTCTTCTTCTTCTTCTTTATGATAGTTCATCTATTTCTTTCAAACCTACCCCTTCTTTTTTCTTTTTCTTTCTTGTTTGTTGTTTTTTGGTCTTTTGGGTCTTTTTTTTTCATTTCATTTTTATTTTTTTATTTTTTTTAAATTCACCTTTTTTTGTATACATGTGTGTGATTTTATTCTTGCTCTGAATGATTGCTCTTTTTCTGCAGGATTTTTGGTTTGTTTGTGGGTTGTTTTTGTTGTTTCTGTCTTTCTTTTTGTGTTGTTGTTGTTTTTGTGCGATATTTTAGGGTCTGTGTCAGCGTCTGCTTGTGTCAGTGTCTGTGTCTGCCTGTGCCACTGTCTGTGTCTGTGTCAGCGTCTGCCTGTGCCAGTGTCTGTGTCGTCCCGTGCCGACCACATTAAAGGCTGGGTGGGACACGTCGATATGCAACAGTGAAGGCGAGTCCGCCACACCAGACTGGTCATGTCTCCTGTACTTCCTGTGTGCTGTAGTTCCCTTTGCCAACAGCTGTGTGTGTGTGTGTGTGGTTGTGTGTGTGTGTGTGGTTGTGTGTGTGTGTGTGTGCGTGTGTGTGTGTATGTGCGTGTTTATGTGTCTGCGTGTGTGTATATATACATGTGTGTGTGTGTGTGCCTGCGTGTGTGTGTATGTGCGTGTTTATGTGTCTGCGTGTGCGTATATACATGTTTGTGTGTGTATGTGTGTGTGCGTGTGTGTGTGTACGTGTGTGTGTGTGTGTGTGTGTGTGTGTGTGTGTGTGTGTGTGTGTGTGTGTGTGTGTGTGTGTGTTATGTGTCTGTGTGTGTGTGTGTGTGTGTGTGTGTGTGTGTGTGTGTGTGTGTTAATGTGTCTGCGCGTGTGTATATACGTGTGTGTATGTGTGTGTGTATGTGTGTTTATGTATCTGCGTGTTTGTATATACGTGTGTGTGCGTTTTATGTGTCTGCGTGTGTGTATATATACGTGTTTGTGTGTGTATTTACGTGTTTGTGTGTGCGTGTGGGCGTGTTTGTGTGTGTATTTACGTGTTTGTGTGTGCGTGTGGGCGTGTGTGTGTGTTTATGTGTCTGCGTGTGTGTATATATACCCCTCTCTCTCTCTCTCTCTCTCTCTCAAACACACACACACACACACACACACACACACACACACACACACACATCTCTCTCTCTCTCTCTCTCTCTCTCTCTCTCTCTCTCTCTCTCTCTCTCTCTCTCTCTCCCCCACGGGCAGTCTTTTGATGTAACCTGTGCTTTGTGCGTGTGTTGATGGAGTTGCCCGAAATCGCAATCTGTGCAATTGCTTTGGGGTTGTGCAGAATGGCACCGCTGCCGCTGGGTGAAACCCGACTTGACGGGGTGAAGGGCCCGCTGTCGAA
The DNA here is from genome assembly GCA_018857735.1 of Alviniconcha marisindica. Lineage (NCBI taxonomy): Eukaryota > Metazoa > Mollusca > Gastropoda > Provannidae > Alviniconcha > Alviniconcha marisindica. The sequence continues at coordinate 423,810 of JABMCL010001223.1, read as the reverse complement.
GCGTGTCATGATCCTCAGTGTGCTAGTCACAATGCGCCCCTTTGCTAGGGTTTTGCAACAAACAAACAAACAAAACACCAAAAAACAAACAAACAAGACGACAGTGTCAACAACAGCTAAACTGGCAACAATGACATTTTTTTTATTTTTTTTATCAGCCATTGTGATAAACGTAAGAAATGTTGAAACCCGTGAGGCGTTATATATATAGTGCGATTGCACAATCCCCCCCCCCCCCACACACACACACACACACACACACACCTCCCACCCCACCCCGAAGAAGGCCGGCGGGTGGTGGTGGAGTTTTTCAGACACCAGCGATTGGTTGCGCGCTCGAGAGCTCGAGAGCCAAAGCCGCTTTCAGGAGGCGGAGTTAGGGAAAGCTTAGCTTCTCTCGCTTTTCTTTTCGGGATTTACAGTCGTTAACTAATTTGCTGATTTCCATCGAAAAGTGTTGACATTGTGCAACCTCTTTCGATTGGTTACTCCATCGAAATGTGTTGATGTTGTGTAACCGTTTTTGGTTGGTTATTCCCTCGAAAAGTGTTGATGTTGTGCGACCGTTTTTGGTTGGTTATTACATCGAAAAGTGTTGACATTGTGCAACCGGTTTTCATTGGCTATTCCATCGACAAGTATTGACATTGTGCAATCGTTTTTCATTGGTTATTACATCGAAAAGTATTGACATTGTGCAACCGTTTTTCATTGTTTTAGTTGTGTGTTATTTGGCATTGTATCGTCATTGCATTGAGAAGAAGAAAAAATGTCGATTATGAGGCCACTGATTCTGAGATTCAATATTTTAGCTGTCATTCAACCATAAACCGAAGTTAGAATGCTATTATTGTATTGTATTATGTACAGTGAATTAGACAAGTCCAGATGGGAGCTGATTTTGATAATCGCTGGCAGTTTGCAGGAACAGTTATATACTGAATAAGAACACAGAAAGACTGGACACGAAAAGTGTGCTGAGAGTTCATGTTGATATTTGCAGAGTTTTCGGGAAATGCGTGTTATGCAATGAATAAAACCGCGGATAGTTTGGACTCTAACAGTGTGCTGAGAGTTGATGTTGATACTTGCAGAGTTTGCGGGAGCACATCCCCAAGCACTCGGACACCAAGCACCTGAAGACTCACATCTGCCACATCTGTGGCAAGTCTTATACACAGGTAATGCATTGTTTCCCTGTTTGTTCACCTGCTTGTCTGCTTCCCTGTCTCTTGGTCTGTCTGTCGGTCTGTCCGACACTCAATGAAGTTATAATAATAATAATAAATAATAATAAAAAATAAGTTCCCGAAAACAGAAATTTGTCCCATCTGTAACATTTGTCACATCTGTAAAATGTGTCCCATTGTCACATCTGTAACATTTGTCACGACCTCTCATCTGTGGAATATATCTCCATACACTGGAGACTGTTTGTGTGGATGTCTGTCTCCCGACTGTTTGTGTGGGTGTCTGTCTCCTTTGTGTGGCTGTCTCTACCGACTGCGGCTGCTGTAGCCTTAACCAGGTAAGGCGACCCGAATTTCCTGCAAGGGATAAATGAAGTATTTAAAAAAGAAAAGAAAAATACCACGATATGATCGCCGGAACTTTCATAGTTCCACTGTTGAAGAACACCACCTAGATTCCCTTCGATTATAGTTCCACTGTTGAACACGGCCTAGATTCCCTTCGTTTATAGTTCCACTGTTGAAGAACACGGCATAGATATCCTTCGTGTATAGTTCCACTGTTGAAAAACACGTGCTAGATTCCCTTCGTGTATAGTTCCACTGTTGAAGAACACGTGCTAGATTCCCTTCGTGTATAGTTCCACTGTTGAAGAACACGTGCTAGATTCCCTTCGTGTATAGTTCCACTGTTGAAGAACACGGCATAGATTCCCTTCGTTTATAGTTCCACTGTTGAACACGTGCTAGATTCCCTTCGTGTATAGTTCCACTGTTGAACACGTGCTAGATTCCCTTCGTGTATAGTTCCACTGTTGAAGAACACGTGCTAGATTCCCTTCGTGTATAGTTCCACTGTTGAAGAACACGGCATAGACTCCCTTCGTGTATAGTTCCACTGTTGAAGAACACGGCATAGACTCCCTTCGTGTATAGTTCCACTGTTGAAGAACACGTCTAGATTCCCTTCGTGTATAGTTCCACTGTTGAAGAACACGGCATAGACTCCCTTCGTGTATAGTTCCACTGTTGAAGAACACGGCATAGACTCCCTTCGTGTATAGTTCCACTGTTGAAGAACACGTACTAGATTCCCTTCGTGTACAGTTCCACTGTGGAAGGGTTTGTTCTTGTGGCTTTGTTCCATGTCAGGCAAGGGACCATTCACCCGTGCATTCAAAACTCAGCAGTTCTGAACATGCTGAACGATTAGTGCAGAAAGGTAACGCGGCACACTTTCTGCCCAGTACGAGATCGAGCCAGTAGGTAACTTTAGTAGGGTGATGTTTTACACATCACGTGAAATGGCGCTGTTGTGTACATGCTGAAGAGCAAGTGCGGAAAGGTGGTGGTGTACAATTTCATTAGGAGGGCCCGTAGGGGTTTTCTCGCTGGGTGGTGGTTTGCACATCACGGAACAGGCGTTCGCTACGGCTCCGTGTTGGAAAGTGCCCAGGTCCGTGTCAGGTGACGGACTACGGAGAATTTATTCACACGTGTTTGTGTTCGGTTCAAACAGAACTCCTCAGCTGCTTGTTGCCCATTGATGACGTGCTTTTTTTTTAAATTAATAATAATAATAAATACTATGTTTAAATCAAATCCTCAGCCGTATCAGTGTTAAAAAATATTGTGAAGTAAGTACACGTGGCTTTTGTTGTTGTTGTTTTGTTGTTTCGGAATGCCTGCCCCTCCCCCCTGTTCTCCACCCCCACCCCCCACCCCCCCACCCCCTGCCCCCCACCCTTCTATTTAAAATATATTTTTAGAATGCCAATAATATAATTTTTGCTAATCAGTTTTCTGTGAATTTATTATTAATTCCTACTGGAACCGATTATCAGCTACATTTTAGCCAGGTTTGATCAAATTTTGCTGTTATTTTGTTAGAACATAATCCCCCTTCCAAAAAGAGGAAGAAAACAGAACAACAATTAAAACGTCCGCGTGGTAGAACTGGGCTCCCTCCGAGGTGATGGGTCAAGCGAGTGCAGTTATCTCAGTATAGCATGCGGAATCACAGCGACTAGTCTGCATGCCAGTCTGCCTGCCTTCCTCCTTCACCTTCAGATGACCTTGTGTCTGCCTGCCTTCCTCCTTCACCTTCAGATGACCTTGTGCGGTTGATGGGACGTTAGAATCCAAATGTTATCTATCTTCTCCCCCTCGCCGCCGCCCCCACCCCCCACAAAAAAGAAAAGAGAAAAAAAGAAGAAGAACAAATTGATTAATTTCTGAATAAACACGCAAACTGGTGTCGAGGAAAGTGGTGGTAGAGAAGCTGCAGAATCCAAATGTTAACTATCTCCTCCCCCTCCCCACCTACACCCCCCCCCCCCATCCCATCCCACCCCACCCCTCCCACACACACACCAAAAAATGGGACGTTAAAATCCAAGAGTCAACTTCCTCCCCCCCTCCCCCCCTTCCCCACCCCCCACCCCACCCACCGCACCCCGATCCCTCCACCCACCCACCAATGAAAAAACGAAAACAAATTGATTAATTTCTAAATAAATAACCAAACTGCTGTCACGGGGGGGAAACGGTGGTGGTGGTACAGAGCAAAGAAGCTGGTGGTGGTGGTGGTGGTACAGAGCAAAGAAGCTGGTGGTGGTGGTGGCGGTGGTGGTACAGAGCAAAGAAGCTGGTGGTGGCGGTACAGAGCAAAGAAGCTGGTGGTGGCGGTGGTGGTACAGAGCAAAGAAGCTGGTGGTGGTGGTGGTGGTGGTACAGAGCAAAGAAGCTGGTGGTGGTGGTGGTGGTACAGAGCAAAGAAGCTGGTGGTGGTGGTGGTGGTACAGAGCAAAGAAGCTGGTGGTGGCGGTGGTGGTACAGAGCAAAGAAGCTGGTGGTAGTGGTGGTGGTACAGAGCAAAGAAGCCGGTGGTGGCGGTACAGAGCAAAGAAGCTGGTGGTGGCGGTGGTGGTACAGAGCAAAGAAGCTGCAGCGTGCAGGTGTGTGTGTGCCCGCAGGAGACGTACCTGACCCGCCACATGACCAAGCACCAGCAGGACGCGGGCGGCACGCTGAACGGACTGGGGCCCAAGCCGCTGTCCAGGCCGGCCATCAAGCAGGAGCCGATGCTGACGTGGGCCGCACTCGTCTGTCCAGTGCCGGCCATCAAGAGTAGCCCTGGGTCGAACCCCGCACTCCGTTCCTGCCCGTGGGACTGTTCCGTAGTGGGCAGAGAGTGCCGGGACTGTGTGGGGGGGGGGAGGGGGGGGGGGAGGTGGTGCGGAGGGCAGGTGTGGATTGTTGTCGTGGGTTCGGGTGAGTGTGTATATTGTCAGTGTTCAGAGTGTGGATTGTTGTAGTGGGGTTCAGAGAGTAGCCTGTGAATTGTCATGTTCAGACGTGTGGATTGTTGTAGTGGGGTTCAGAGAGTAGCCTGTGAATTGTCATGTTCAGACGTGTGGATTGTTGTAGTGGGGTTCAGAGAGTAGCCAGCAAGTACCTTTGGTTGAGTTAGCGCTAAGAAACGAATTATGGCCTGAGATGAAATGCAGGAGGCAAGCCGCGAAAATCAGCAATGTAATACTGTACTAGCTATTTGGTGTATATAGAAGTGTGTGTGTGGGTGTGTTTGCTTGCGTGTGTGTGTGAGAGAGAGAAAGAGTGTGTGTGTGTGTGTGTGTGTGTGTGTGTGTGTGTGTGTGTGTGTGTGCGTGCGTGCGTGCGTGCGAGCGTGCGTGTGTCTGTGTAGGTGTGTGTGTGCGTATGTGCGTACGTCTGTGTGTGTGTGTGTTTGTCTGTCTGCCTGTCTATCTGTCTGTCTGTCTGTCTGTGTATGCAGGGAACAGTGCCGTGCAGGCGCGTCCCTGGTTACCACACACAGACGCCCGACGTCAGTAAATAACCTAGCATCATTATATAATATTCCACTATCATTACATAATATTTCAGTACCATTATACAACATTCCAGTATCATTATATAATATTCCAGTATCATTACAAAATATTACAGTACCAGTATACAGCATTCCAGTATCATTATATAATATTCCAGTGCCATTACATAATATTCAAGTAGCATTATACAACATTCCAGTATCATATAATATTTCAGTGTCATTACATAATATTCCAGTAGCATTATACAAGATTCCAGTATTATATAGTATTCTAGTACCATTATACAATATTCCAGTACCAGTATACAACATTCCAGTATCATTATATAATATTCCAGTGTCATTACATAATATTCCAGTAGCATTATACAACATTCCAGTATTATATAATATTCCAGTACCGTTATACAATATTATAGTACCATTATACAACATTCCAGTATCATTATATAGTATTCCAGTACCGTTATACAATATTCCAGTACCATTGTACAGTATTGCAGTACCAGTATACAACATTCCAGTATCATTATATAATATTCCAGTACCATTATACAGTATTGCAGTACCAGTGTACAACATTCTAATATCATTATATAATATTCCAGTACCATTATACAGTATTGCAGTACCAGTATACAACATTCCAGTATCGTTATATAATACTCCGGTACCGTTATACAATATTCCAGTACCATTGTACAATATGCCAGGATCACTGTATGATATTGCACGCGGTTGCGTGACTAACCCATGCTCTCTTTCTCTCACTTTGTCCAGTGGGTGTAGGGGTGGGCGGAGGAGGAGGAGCAGGAGGAGGAGGAGGAGGCGGAGGGGGTGGAGGCGGGGGAGGGGGGGGCACGGCGTCCTCCTGTGGTCGCAGCGTGTCGTCGGCGTTCATGCCGCTCTCCCCATTCCCCCCCTCCAGCTGCTCCTCCACCGGGGGCGGCTCATCGTCCGCCGCTGCTGCCGCCGCCGCCTACCACCACTACAACAGCGGCCTGGCCCACTCCGGCCTGACCTCCCCGCCCCTGCCGCACATCTCCTCCATGACTTCGCCCAGGTGCGTGCACTGTAAACGGTTTGCTTTACGTCCACAGAAGCGAAGTGGCTTATTAGTGACGGGAACAGGGTGAGACGGGGGGAGGGGGCGGGGGGGGGGGGGGGGGGGGGGGGGGGGGGGAGAAAGAATGAATGCTCGACCGCGCGCACCGACCCGGAAGACCGAGGAGGCCGTGGACCGCCGCCAGAACAATGGAAGTGTTAAGGCGGTGTCCCCACGCCATTGCGCAGCAAATTGTGTACTAGGCAATTGCTGTTTCAACTGCTGTGCTAGGGCAGAGTCACAAGGACAATGTCCGTTGCACTCTGTTGAGTAACGACTTGAAGCAACAACAAAAAGGTCCAACTTTCGCAGCCCAGCTCCACCTCCCTGCTCTTGATCTCTTCTGGGCTAGCTTGAGGGTCCAGCACCACCTCCCTCCTCTTGATCTCTCCTGGGCTAACTTGAGGGTCCAGCACCATCTCCCTCCTACTTGATCTCTCCTGGGCTAACTTGAGGGTCCAGCACCACTCCCTCCTCTTGATCTCTCTGGGCTAACTTGAGGGTCCAGCACCACCTCCCTCCTCTTGATCTCTCCTGGGCTAACTTGAGGGTCCAGCACCATCTCCCTCCACTTGATCTCTCCTGGGCTAACTTGAGGGTCCAGCATCATCTCCCTCCTCTTGATCTCTTCTGGGCTAACTTGAGAGTCCAGCACCACCTCCTTGCGCTTGATCTCTTCTGGGCTAAGCGAGCATTGCCTTCCCACCCTCTTCTTCTGTCCTGGTGCCTCGCCCTGATATAACCGCACTGGTTGACTGGGCGTAAAACACCAGGTTACTTATTTACTTCCTGGCGCCTGACGTCCACAGCGACCACATTAATAAGGACCTGTGGGGACTGGGGCCTCCACAGCACACAGCTCCTGGGCTCTGTCGCACGCAGTTCAGTTCAGTGTTGCGTTACACGTCCTCCCAGCCCTCTTCGTGTTCAGTTCAGTGTTGCGTTACACGTCCTCCCAGCCCTCTTCGTGTTCAGTTCAGTGTTGCGTTACACGTCCTCCCAGCCCTCTTCGTGTTCAGTTCAGTGTTGCGTTACACGTCCTCCCAGCCCTCTTCGTGTTCAGTTCAGTGTTGCGTTACACGTCCTCCCAGCCCTCTTCGTGTTCAGTTCAGTGTTGCCTGACGTCCACGGGGACCTTAAGGACTATTAGGGTCGGGGAGCCCAGGACTGCCGTCTCTTCTTTCACTCAGCTCTGACAGTTTGTTTGTTTTGTTCCAATGTTGCTTTACGTCCACACAAACCGTCAGGCTCATTAGGGACGGGGAGACCAGGATGGCCACCTCGACCTTCTCACAGCTCCCGAGCTCTGAACCGGGAACTGTTCAAATTTAAGAACTGTTCAAGACTGTTTGTCTCGTGTCTTTTGGACCGCTGGTCCTTTTGGAAGCACACTTACTTTGGTAGTACATCATCATAAGCCAGAGAGTCTCGTGAAATTATTGGGTTGCTGTGGTCACGGTCAAGGTCACAGCGATGGTTCACGATTTCAGTGAATTTTTGTCACAACACCACAAATTATTATTCCCAGTACATGGTCAGCACCATGGCCTCACCTAGACAGGAAGTTCCTCGGGCCTTTTTTCATTATGTTGGTTGAGGTTGGAGTTTTCTGTGCGCTACGACAGCTCATTGGCACCGCATAGAGTCTCCTCCATCACTTCTGGGTCCTCGGGGTGGAGCGGTTCTGGTAGGTGCAGAAATGTAGGGCAGCCATTGTGCTGTGACGCCGGGGGATAGCAGATGTTCTTTCCTTAAAGCCCGGTTAGATCAGAATTTAGCGTCTTACGCTTTCTGCATCTCGGTGCATTAAACTTCATTGGTTTGTTCCTGGTTCTCTTGAAACGTGAAGTGACGTGTAACGTGGACGAACACATACACACATACACGCATTCACACATATACGCATTCACACACACACACACACACACACACACACACACACACACACACACACACACACACACACACACACACACACACACACACACCACAGCCATTATCTCTTTTTCTCTCTAACACACACATTCTCTGTCTCTGTCTCTGTCTCTGTCTCTCTCTCTCTCTCTCTCTCTCTCTCTCTCTCTCTCTCTCTCTCTCTCTCCCCCCCCCTCTCTCTCTCTCTCTCTCCCTCTCCTCCCTCCTCTCCCCCCTCTCTCTCTCTCTCTCTCTCTCGCTCTCGCTCTCTCTCTCACCAAACCCTCGGTCCGTACTGACGATGTCGGTGTGCTGTCCACGACGCAGGTACTTCCCCTACGACCCCATCGGGTTCCGCAACCCCAAGGACACCCCGGAGCGGAACCTCAACATGGGCATGGGCCGCGACTCCATGATCGCCAACAGCCTGTTGAGCCTGCAGCACATCAAGAACTACGCGTCCCAGCAAATGCCCAGCTTCACCCCAACCTGCACGAGCGGCTCGCGCTTGGCGTAGTGCACGAGCCCTGTGACGCCAGGGGCTCACTCTGCCGGCTACTAAGCCAGGCAGCGAGCTGACGTTGGGGGGAGGAGGGAAGGGAGGGAGGGCTTTGAAGTCTTCCCGCCCTCTCTCGGCCCGCTTCTTCCACCGTGCCGGCCCTGGCCGAAGTCCGAGTCCAGATCCAGGTTTTGGCCTGCGCTGCCTTCCTCACGGACCTCCGTGGACGTCCGTGAAAGGGAGCGGCGCGGTCTCCTTGGTCTGGACTTTGGACTTGCCTGGCCGCGCCGCGCGGTCACAGTCACTGGAACATTGCAGGCAAGGCATCTGCACTTCGTCGTCCTGCTGCTCTTCCCAGCTTCCCGGGCAGCCGAGGAGCACCTCCTGGGGATGTTTTTTGTTTTGTTTTTTCTTTCTTTCTCACTTATGAAGGATGTTGGTTTCCGTTGAGCACCGTATCCGGCTTTGTAACTCATCCCTTCTCCATCTCCCTCCCCTCCCATCCCCTCTTCTCCCCTCCCATTCCACCTCCCGTAGACATCTATCTAAGCACGAGGAGGCGTCATGATCCATACCAGCCGCAGAATGTGTTGGAAATTATACCCAGATGTATGCAGGACTATTTTGTCATGCAGTACCGTCGAGGATTATGTTTGTATTATTATAATAATTATTATGAAAATGAGAACGAGAAACTCAGCGAAACGGAAGCATTCAACGAAGGGACTTTTGTTGAACTGTTTGATATCTATATATATATATATATGCAAGTGAAACTTCCTTGCGCAACGATTTCATCCACTAATTTGAGGCAAGTCATGGCAACAACAACAACAACAAAATGATTAGTTTACGAAAACAATGTCTGTTGTTACGATTTCATTGCGGTGAAGTTCTGAAAGTTTGTGGGAGAACGACGACCGTAACAGCCAACATTGGTGCCAGGCGCGAGGGTCCTGCTGTCCTAGAGAATGAGGTCCAGTTTTTGTTCCCGTGTTCACGAGCACGGGTGGCCGGACTCGTGCCGAGGACGTCATCGCCGACTGGACCCAGAGAGTCCGCCAGAGAGTCCACAAGCTTCTGCTTCTAGCAGGGACGTGACCGCACAAAGCCTGACCACCGTGACGTGGTTCAGAAGGACTCCAACCTCTGTAGCACTCCAGACCTCTGCTTCTTAAAAAAAAAATGGGCAAGGTCCTAAGAGCTTACACCCTCTATTTTTTTTTCTATTTTTTTTTTTAAACATATATATTATTGCTGATTTCAAACGTTGAGCCAAGGTCATACTGCTTCTTTTTTGTGTGTGATGTTTTAAGGAGCAGTGCGTCTTGTAATGAGAAATGAAGCCATGGATGGCTCTTGCTTTTATAATTGGATCGAAATGACTTTTTTCAGACGCAGAATTTCGGCTCTGGGTCACCACATAAGCTAATATACTTCGGAAGTCGCTTTTTATCACGGGATGGACAGACACTTGTTCCAAGTTGTCAATCTTGATCGAAATAAAATTGCTTCCAGTTCACGCAGTAGTGAATGTGAGTTCAGAGGTGCGGAGACGTCGTCCCGTGATAAATTCACTGTGTTCTTCGATATTCCATCTGGTCGACCACGGTTTGCTCAGATCACTGCTCTCTTCGAAGCTGCTAACTCTTCACTAATCCCCAGCGGGTTTTTTTATTATCATTATTATTATTTTTAATGCAGCTGCGGATATTTTGTCACGGATTTCAACTGATGAAATAAGATTCACGCCAACCTAGAAAACCTATTGGTCCCTACCTGCCTGCAACCAGCTCTTCGTGTATTTGTGCGATTACCACCCCTTCGTGTTGTTATGCGACCCGAATACGTCGCCTTGACGGCACCATGGTTCTGAACTCGTCTGTCAGCTGCGTTCGCGCTGGTTGCTTCTGCGGTGAGGCCTCGCCTCGCATCCCCTTGCAGGATCAAATGAGAACAAAAACTTTGCCTCAAAGATCCAGTGACTGTGCATTTTGTACTTCTTTGTGGTCTTTTTCCCATTTTTTTTTTAAACTTTTTTTTTTCCGTCTTCGATGACGAAGAGAGACAAGAGGAGTCTTGTGATGATACCTTGGAGAGAACTACACCAACCATACTTTACCATTATACTACAGGACTGGCGCTGATCGTGAACTGTGAACTATTCCCTTTCAGTATTGACTGACACTGTGTAAGCTGTTGTACAGTGTACAGACTATGTACATTGTACAGAACTGTGAAGACTAGACTGTCTGTTGTACAGATAGACAGCATTTTTGGGGGACTGGCCCAAGTCGGATTGAGAGTGGTCGAATTAAATTAGGAGCGTTTGTTGTAGTCAGTCACCTCCTCATGTACTGCAGTGTATAATCCAGTGTAGCACAGAGACTACGGTGGAAGCTGTATCTGCTAGATCCGTGCATGCCGCACTACAGTTCAGACACACACACGCGCACACTAGGTCTTCCGTTCACTTGACACCAGCACCGATGTAAGCCATACAACTTCAGCAAATACAAATTACGAGAAATGAAAACTTGCAACTTTAAATGACATTCTGTTAAATAGTTTGTCAACATTCTTTACACTCTGGATTAATGATTCCCGTTTGAGATCTAAATCAATTTGTTTGAAAATGACGACTTTGATAAACGTTTGCGTGACCTGTACTTTCCAAAACACCGATTAGAAATGTGTTGAAACGGTGATTTTAGCCTTTAACGGCTTCCTCTTTTTTTCTTCTCTTTTTTCTTCTTTGTTCACGAGATAAATCTCCAGCATTGTGAACTTACGAAAATAGAATTATATCTTTTCCGAGACACACTTTATCACATCTGACATGTCCAACAGCTGGATGTGTGCCGCCGAGATGAAAATCGGTAGCCACACTCAATAAAGCTTTAGCAGGTCGTGAGCTCGTCTGTTTGTTGGGCCTTCAGGGTCGAATCCACAATGTAGCTATGTCAACCAAAGAACAGAAAGACACAAAAACTGAACATCGTGTTTCGCCGAGACAAGAGCCGAGGCCGACTGTGTTGCTGGTTTACTTCGCGTTGACGAACAGTCATGCCCGCAGTCTCTGTCCGTGGTCAGTTCGGCCAGCTCCGCTCCGCCTCGGCTCTTCTCGGCTCCTCTCGGCCGTGTTCGTGTCAGAGAGACAGAACGAGTACTTCCCGTGTCATTGGTTTGTGCCAATTTTCCACATTCTCAATTTGTACGGAATATGTCGTTCCTTACTTTCTTCTTTTTTTTTTCTTTTTTTCTTTTTTTTTTTTTTCTTTCTCCATCTTTGTTCAAATGATGCTTTGTTTGATATTGTTGCTGAACTCATTTGCATGATTCCGGCGAGAATTTTCCCCCCCATCTCCTAAGATTTTAGGAGAAATTGGTGCTCTGTGTATGTTCTGGTATGAGTGTATGCCTGAATGAATGTGTGTCTTTGATGGCGTTCCCTTTAAGGGATTTAAGCACGCTATTTAGCGCTCTGAGATAGGATTTTGAATGCATCATTTAGCGCTCTGAGATAGGATTTTAAACACGTCATTTAGTGTTGTGAGATAATTTTTAAACACATCATTTAGCGCTCTGAGATAGGGTTTTAAGCACGTCATTTAGTGTTGTGAGATAGGTTTTAAACGCATCATTTATCGCTCTATGGTAGGGTTTTAAACTCCTCATTTAGCACTCTGGGATTTGATTACAAGCGCGCATTTAGCGCGTTAGGATAACTACAGTACTGATATCACATGGAGTCAAGAGAATTCGATTGTTACTTGTACATTGTTCAAACACGTTTGTAGGTGTTGCCTTTGGGTTACTGCTATCACCGCACCCATCAGGACAGGATCACGGAAGACGCTGAATGCCGAAGAGCGGCCACATCGAGTTGAAATAAAATGGGAACCAAGCATACTGGGCTTACTTACTTATTGTAACTTTGGGGCGGATTGTGACCCCCGGCTTGGCTATTGAATAGGAAACAGAATCATTCTGACAACCCGGTTCTCTCGCACTCTGTCAGAATGGCGATTTGACGATAAAACATTTTGAAAGCCACCCGTTTCCATCTTCATCTTTGCCCCCCCCCCCCCCCCCCCCCCCCAACTCCCTTTCCCACTATATTTGTGTGGAGCCAACCATTTAAAACAAAGCCAGTTCTCGTTAAAATGAGCATAAATTGGAGATTACTGCATGTTACCAAACGCGATTAGGGCAGACTGCTGTGCTCAAAACGAAGGCATTCCACATTGGAACGAAGAAATCTCTTTACGTCCTTTGCTAATCCTGCTCGATGCGGCTTGGCTTGCCATCCTGTCCAGTTTTGAGGCGAAGGGCGAACTGGCCACTTGAACAGAGACTGCGGGCACGTGTTCGTCAGCGCGGAGGTGTCCTTGCCTCGCTTAGTCTGGACACGGTGGCAAGCCGACGGCTTAGCTAGTCTTTTACTTACTTCTTCTTAAGGCAGTTCTTGCTTGGTCTTCGGACGTTATTGGTTGGGTCTTAGGTCGTTCACATGCATTGTCCCTGCCGCTCTAACCGGGTCGAGTAATTAGACACCGAACAGTCACATCCTCATTCCTTCATGTAGGATTCACGATTTTTTTTCTCATTTTTTTTTCTCTCTGTCTCTCTCATAATCATGACAAATTGATTGAAGAGCCGCGTCGTCACTAACTACCCCCCCCCCCCCCCTCCACCCGGCCCCCACCCCCCAGTCGTTTCATTGGGCCGGATGAAATGCAGAGATATAATAGCGTAAGTGCCGTTTAGATCTTCGTTTAAACACAGGACCTGCTGGGAGTACGTTTTATTGTTCAATGGGCCTGCAACATCGGGAAACAAAAGTGTAATCGACCTTGTTGATGGGCTCGTTCCGATTTTTTACTTGACATTTTTTAAGGACTTATTTTATATGTTTAAGATTTTCAGCCAATTAACTTAGGCTTTTTTTTTCTTCTTCTTTTTTAACATAATTGTATAATTCTTATTAGTGTTAATAATTGGTTCCTTTTATTTTCTGCCGCACATCCTTTTCGTGGGAAAAGAGACTGTATAAAAAAAAATATAAAAAACGAACCGTTTTTGACCAAGTGACCATATTTATTGTGTGAATAATTATATCAATGCTGCCCAGCGGTTCGTTGCCCGTGTGGAGAGGAGGAAAGAGGCTCCATGCTCAGGCAGAGAACACGCAGACACGGTGTTTCAGGTCAAGTGGAACCGTGTGGTTTGTTTTGATGGTTTTCCATGTACACCAGCCATTGCCCCGCTGACATTTTCAATGAAATCTTCGCCAATGTGCAACTTACGTACTGTGACGCTCTAAAACGACCGTTTGTTGATCGTTTCATTTTTATTTTTATTTTTGTTTTTTGTGGTTCATCCTTTAAATTTGTCTTTCCTTTTATTATTATTACATTATATATAAATTGTTCTTCGTAGAGTTTTAAACAACGCGGGATCTATGTGCAATACTCACTTGGCTCCCCTCCAATAGAAAATAATCGTTTATCTGCTTTTTTCCCGTTATTTTCGCAGTGATGTGGATACTGGTGATTGCCACCATGCTAATAATCGTCATTGTCAGTTTTAGTAGTAATAGTATTGTTGCCGTTATTTATAACTTCTTCTTCTTCTTCTTCTTCTTCTTCTTAGTAGTAGTAATAGCAACAGCAGCGGTGGTAGTAGTAGTTAGGTGGTAAGCCTGGCCTTAAAGGTCACGTATGTGTATGTAATGAGAAGTGTTCGTCCGACAGTGAGACTTCACTCAAAAACTTAAATGTCCCCCCACCCCCACCCCCCACCCCCACCCACCCCTTTGGGAATTATAGCGAGATTTTTCCAACTTCACGCAGTGATTCACTCCATTCATCCTCACACGTTTCTACTGGTCATGGCGGCCTTGACCGGCACCGTTCATAAGCTGAATCGACTGTACAAAAAAAAAAGAAGAAAAAAGAAAAGAAACATTTTTGCCTTTTTGTTTGTTTGTTGTTTTTTTGGTCAGTCGAGTTCGTGCAGGCTTGGTCTGACTGTAACCTGCGTAAACATAACCATGAACGTAATGGTTTAAAGTCGATTTACGTTATATTTAAAGGATTGTAACCGATATGTTTCCTTCCTGGACAAGAACCATAGTCGAGGTTTAGTGCACATCTTCCAAGGTCCCAGAAGAATTTGACCAGCAATACTGAGTCTCATTTTGCCCTTTTGAATGTGAGACGATGAAGCTTTTTGCTCTCCTTATGTTAATAATCAACACACGAGGGAGTTAATTAGCGCTCGAAATGCGCAACACAGGTACAACAACAAAGACCCTAAAGTCGTCTACGGTAACTCTCACCTGGCATGCGTGTAAATACAAGGTACATAAACTCCTCCAGAGGTACATCCTCATTTTTTTCTTTCTTCTTCTTCTTCTCCTTTGTTACTTGTAATATTCCTAGTATCCTCATCACAGCTTTTTTTTTTTTTTTTTTTTTTTTTTTTTGAATATCATTACTATGATTGTTACAGTAGGTAAAGTTTTACACGAACGATTGTGAATCTAACTTTGTTAACAGTGTCCATTGCTGCCGAGCTTCATGCCGGTTCACTGAACACAAGGGGCATTTATTTTTTATTTTTTTCAAGCAAATAAATGTTCACAAGTCACAGCAATTAAAACAGGAGTAACATGTTTTTGTTGGCTGCTTGCCTGACATACTGGAGCCGAAATATGCTGAACCAATATAGTTCCGTTATGAAAACAATATTTATAGGTATATGGAAAGTGGAAACAACACGGCTCAGAGTTGTCTAATTTATTGTTGATGCTGTTTAAAAGGGGGTTTGCATATGCGTTATTGCATGATTTGACATGATCGATGATTTATTTGACTTTTACGCATGCACAGGTAATTGCTCTGTCCATAGTAGTGCCGGTTTTGCTGGTGTAGAAAGTTATAGTAGCTAGCACAAGGTGCTATGTCAGAAAATGTCGCCACGGCTAACGGTTGGGACAAATGTCTTCTTTATTTTTGCTTTAAACACGAGCCTGATGTGCGATTGGGTTGTCCTTTATTCCACTGAGAGGCCATTGCTTCAGTTGACATATTTTGGGCATGTATCTTTGTTTGATGCTTCCTTCATGCAAGTTGTTTAGTCGGTATTTTGTATGAATATGTATGAGTAATTTGCATATG
The DNA here is from genome assembly GCA_018857735.1 of Alviniconcha marisindica. Classification (NCBI taxonomy): domain Eukaryota; kingdom Metazoa; phylum Mollusca; class Gastropoda; family Provannidae; genus Alviniconcha; species Alviniconcha marisindica. The sequence continues at coordinate 408,062 of JABMCL010001223.1, read as the reverse complement.
ACTGCACTGTCTGTTCCTACGGCTGCAGAGCCAGCGACCAGACTTTTGTGTTCGACATTCTGAGCTGAACCTTTGTACTGTTGTCTTTTTCTTTTCCTCCTTTTTTTGTGCCGCTTCCTTGAAATAATTATGTCGTCACTGAAATTGCTTTGGTGACAACGTTGCCACTTCTGTTCGTAAGTTAGGTTTTGTTACTGAAATTCCCGTTCGAAACGAATACAAATGGTGTATTATGGTAGTTTTTAAGTTGAACAAAATCATTAGTAATGTTACATGGCCAAAAATTAACTTTGAATGTGTAAAAGTTTTCTTTTTGAATTTTATCTAAATGTTGCCATTTATGGGCGAGTTGTTTATAGCATTTTGCTCTCTTGTTGGGAGAAGGAACGTTTGTCAGCAGTTGAAAATGGAAATGAAAGTTTCTTCACACGAAGTAACTTTCAGTTGTTTATTTTAAAATAAGCACCGCTTGTATTATATGTAGTGGAGATGTGTTAATGCGTGCAGTCAAGTGTATGTGTGTGTTTTTATTTTATTTTCTGTGTGTGTGTGTGTGTGTGTGTGTGTGTGTGTGTGTGTGTGTGTGTGTGTTGTTGTTGTTGTTGTTGTTGTTGTTGTTGTTGTTGTTGGTTGTTGGGGCGTATTCTTCTTTATTTTATCTGAAAACGTTTCCAGGGAAAACGGACAAACTGCGTAGCTGTTGACATGATCTGACTGTTGATGGGTGGTTGGGGGAGAGGAAGGTGAGGGTGGTGGTGGGGGGGGGGGGGGGGGGACAAAACTGGCTGTGGCAAAAGAATGAAATGATTATTTTAGATAGGCTCTTGGCCCACCGTGCAATCCGTAGGCTCTTGGTCCAGCGTGTAAGCCGGGTTTTTCACCTGTAGGTAGAGGAAGAACTGTCGTAAGCTGGATGCTAGTGCAGCAATGAGGCAAGCGCAAGGACAGAAGTCGGGAGCATTCTAGATTTTTGGTTCTTGTTGCCGCCAGTGTATTTTTACCTACACAAATTTGTGCTGTTAAGGCAGTTAACAACAATGGTTTGGTGGGTTTTTAATTTTTATGGTTGATCATTATTTGTCGTGTATGCAAAGGTTTAGGCATTATTTGCAAGCATGAAAACGAAAACGGAGAAAAAGAAAGAAAAAAAACACACAAAACAAACACCGAAGACTAACGGGAGAAAACGACAACAAATCGACCCAGTTTACGTGCCTTTTAGAACTGCATCGTGAGGAGAGAGAAGCAGCTATGTTCAGCAGACGTCTAGTGGCTATACTTGTGTATCTTTACGCTTTTATGACCATAATCGAGCTCTTACCATATTTACAAAGCACTATATTTTGTCTTTTATTGTTTGTTTTACATTTGTCATGCAGCTTTCAATGTTTGAACGAGCAGAAGTCCTGTTTCTGACCGGTGTGATGTGCTTTTTGTCTTTTAACATGGATGGAATTAATTACGTGTGGAATTGAAGTATCACAACACAATTACGTGGGGAAAATTGTTATGCATTGTTTATTCGTAGCATTGATTTTAGTTTTTCGTCTGGACGAATCCAACAATAATGACCCAAAATAAAAATAAATCTTTTTATAGTGCTTCATTAGCAGATAAATCGCTGCAGATGAGCTGATTTTTTGGTGGCATGTTCAAAACGATTGTTTTATATATTGCCTGTACCGAGAATATTTCCAGTACAGGGACGGAGAGATAAATCGGAACGTCATCTATCGTCAACACCTGTGTGATTTCTGTTTTTTTATATGTATTTTTTAATTTTTTATGAAGAACCGACGTTGAACATTTTCGTGTATTTTTGTTGATGTTCAAACAGCATTGAACACCCGTAAATAAATCCTTCTCTACCGCGAAGGGGCTGTGATCACGCACTCCTTGTCACTCCAGATAATCGGATGGATTTCGCGTTTGTTTGGGGGTATTTTTCGTTTGTTTGTTTGTTTTAAATCGGACCTAAATTTTGATATCCTCTTCCGAAAATGTTCTGTTTTACTCCAGATTTTCGGAGAGCTTAGTTGTCGCCCTGGCTGAGTTCATCGTTCGTTTATTTGTTTCAGTAATTTTCAGACCAAAATATTTCCCGAGATTCTATAGTCAATATGAAATATGTCATGCATTTTTTTCTTTTTCTTTTTTAATATATTTTTTCTTTACTTTTTGTCTGCTTTGGAAACTTTAATCGGTACATCATTTATTGTAAACTATTCGTTATGTCTATCAGGTGAACATCCAAACAAACAGTGGACATTAGAAATTCAATTCGTGTTAAAGTATAAACCAGGAGAAAACGTGAATCCGTTTAGAAAAACGAACCAAAATGAAAGGAAGAGAGCGTGCCCCCCCCCCCCCCCCCCAACTCACCGCCCTCCCCCCCCCCCCTCCCCCCACCCTACACACACACACAAACAACTAAATTTTCCTAGACCTTATATGGATTTACTCAATAATTTGTAGTGTAAATTATCCCTTTTCGTACTTCAATAGACCTGATATAGAGCGGCATAATCTCCGAGCAGTTTTTGCTCAATGGAAGGTGGCTGCCAAATCCAAAGAAGAAGTAGAGCTCTTTTAATTTTTAATAGATATGCAAATAACGATAAAAATATAAGATGAAAAGATAGAGGGGCAACTTTTCGGGGACTGGGCGGGAAATCTGGAAAATTAAAGATTAGAATATTTACCAAGCAAAACGTGTGTGGAATGTTGGGTTTAGATACTAAAGGGTGTGTGTGTGTGTGTGTGTGTGTGTGTGTGTGTGTATGTGTGTGTGTGTTCATTGATCGAAATGTACTTCATAGTTTAGTTTTATGTTGCTAATGTTTGTTGCTTCAGTTGCTTCATGCCATTACCGACAATATGGCAGAAATCCCATAGTCCAATATAAATTATAGTGTTACGATGTTTTTGGTAACACAGCTGAGCTTGATACACCCATGACTGACTCGCAAAGGTGTCCTCACAAATAATCTTCCCCAAGAACACTTTGTGGACTACCATTAGCGGAGGTCTGAAATGGATGTAGCTTAATCTACGGTGTCGGTGCCAGTAGGAATGCGTGGGTGTAGCGCGGTCTACGGCTTGCCCATGTCACCGCATGGGTGTAGCAGGATATGCGGCTGGCCAGTGGGCAGTGGTGGGTGTTTGTGACGTTTAGTTGGCAATAGCGTTTCGCTCCATTCTCAGTCTCACAGTCGGTAGTGACGTGTTATTTTCCGAAGTCAGACTCTGGACAACGTAACAAGTCCAATTAAAACAGATTGGTTTTGCGGATTGACTTGAGAAAGGGTTTATAATAATTATGAGAAAAAAATAGAAATGTGGATTTGCTTATGACGGAATTTGGTTGTCCTGAGCTGACCCAGTGCGGTTGACAGGACGTTAAAATCCAGTTACTAACTAAGAGTAAGTAAGTAACTTGGTGTTTTGCGCCCAGTCAACCATTGCGGTTATATCAGGGCGATACTAACTAAGAACTAACCGGTTAACAAATGCCTGACTGTCGCGAGAACGAAGCCGTTTCTGTACAGAAATCTCTTGGGACCAGTAAGTAAACATGGTGCGTCACGTCCACAGAAACCATAAGGCTTATTAGGGACGGGGAGAAGAGGGGGGTGGGGAGGGGGTATGGAGGTGGGGGATGAGGGACCAGAATAGACATTGGCTTTTAAGGCCCAGTCAACCACGGCGGTCATATTAGGCGTGGGATTTGTTAATGGTGGGAAAGTGGGCTGAGTTAGGCGTTAGTGCGAAGTGAGCCCGTCGTGAGGGTTTGAAGTCGGCAGTCTCGAGGCTTAAGATACATGTCTGGTCGCGGAGTTGTAACATAAAGGATCTATCTCTCTTAGTTTGCCGGGTGAGTCCGGGTACGTCGGTTCAGTCAACACGGTATTGATATCGGAGAACTAGTCTTGCGCCCCGTTCCGGTTAACTGTCCATACCGGGCGGGAAATAGAACGATAAGAACATAACTGTCCATACCGGGCGGAAAATAGGACAGTGAGAACATAACTGTCCATACCGGGCAGGAAATGGGACAATGAGAACATAACTGTCCATACCGGGCAGGAAATAGGACAATAAGAACATAACTGTCCATACCGGGCAGGAAATGGGACAATAAGAACATATCTGTTCATACCGGGCGAAAAATAGGACAATAAGAACCTAACTGTCCGTACCAGGCGGCAACTAGGATGTTAAGAGCAGTGGCGATAATTGTTGTAAGCACCTCGTTTCGGGACAGGCTGAGGACGATCTAAAGACCGCTGCTAGTGGACGCTAGGTAAAGTGCAGCGAGTTGCTACCTTACCCTATCGGACACGGTGTTGATTGGACGTTGACTTGTGGGTTAGGGTTAGGTAGTAGGAAAAGGTTGAGTTTTGAAGTACAGGCGAATGAGCCCTTCTCCCGCACCCCCACCCCCCCTCACCTCCTTCTCCTCCCCCAGCCAATATTTACCTCCCCTGATCCGAGGTCTCCCCCTACCCCCTCCCCACACTTCCCAAAATTCTTCCTTGTTGATGAGAAACCAATAACCTATTCCATGATTGAATAGAACCCAGTTCTAAATTGGCTTCGTCAGGGTGCGTTGGTTCCAAGCAGATGACCCACTTAGTCTTGTCCCGTCTGCAGACTCGTGTTTGACACAGAGGGTAGCGACACATTACATAATATGCTAGCACTTGTAGAAATGGGCTCCCGAGGACTTCCTGCCTCCGTCCAGCACAGGTCAGGATGAGTAGCAGGCAGACTTAATGGAGTTTCTGTTTCTTTTTCTTTTTGTTTTTCTTTTTTTCCCCTTCTTATCTGTATGTTGTGGTTCAGTTCTCTTGGGTTTGTCTTCATCAGTGAGTGATCACTAAAAAAATAAAAAATAAAAATAAACCCTTTTAAATAAATATAAATAAAGGCTAGATTTTAAATGACAAAAATGTGGCAGAACTGCATATTGTTTGTGCTTCCGTGAAGGATCTTGTTGGTGTGACTTGGCAGTTTCTGATGTAAATGTTAACCGACGGAGTGTTCCTACCGTAGTTGTGTTGGGAGGAAATGCTTAAAAACGACGCATTTTGGAATGACTGATTAGCTCCGAACACATAAAAGATTCAAAAGAATGATTATTTATTATGACAGAGACACACAATCTGCAAATTTTCGGGGTGATCCCTTTGTCAAGGGGATTATAAGGATTTTTATGTGTTTGGATCTTGTTTTAGAACGCTAGCAGTCATTCTTCTTTCAGATTTGATTTGATTTGATTTTTTAACTGATCAGCGCTAAAATCAAATGTATTACATGCAGAGATTGTCTTGCCCCACTGGTCTCAAAGGGAACAGTGACCCTGTGCAAATGTCTGGGAGGAATGCAATCAGATCTGCTAATGTTATCACGTAACAATATGCTGTGTTCCAATATGTACGTAATGGTTGTATCAAACGGGGAAAATTCTGCAAGAAAGTGCTCCGCTGTTGAACAGTTTTTGTCTGTGAAAACCAACATTCAAATATTACTGACTGCTTTGTATTTAAACTTGATCCCATCCTTTACTCTCTCTCTCTCTCTCTCTCTCTCTCTCTCTCTCTCTCTCTCTCTCTCTCTCTCTCTCTCTCTCTGGATGATTGAGGTTTGGGTAAAAATGATCCCGAGTGATAGTTTGATAGTTTGAGTGTCTTTTGTCGACCTCTTGTTCGTGTTGCATACCCTGCCCTAACTGTGACGTACATGACATAAGCTTTGTATAGCCCTGAACAGGCGCTTTTCGTCACGCCAGTGTAAGAAGTTGCACAGGGCTGTCAAAGCAGAACTAACTCCCCAGATTTAAAACGAACGACGCCGTCTGACTCGTGGTTTTGTTTGCTTTATGTAGACGTCATTTGGAACGGCTTTTCGCCTGGTTTTTTATTCAAATCGTAATCATGTTTCTACGTACAAGGTATGTTCAAGTATCGGTCTGTTTAGACACATGATGTGCGCGTGGTTTCCATCGCTGAAACGTGCGGACACTGAATGCTTCCGTTGCATAACGGCTTTTGTGGCAAAATGTACTGAATTCGCCTTTCTTTCCCCATTGCGTTTCATTTTATCGAATGTCGGAAGTTAAGCAATTGTATGGACATATTCACTTTGATTTGCTCAATTTGTTATGTTGTTTTTTTCCCCCTCGTACCCAAACGACAGGTCTCCACCCGTTTGTGTGAACACTTTTTAGAACGCGTTAGGAACTAACAATTCTGCGTTTATGTGCATCGTTTGTTCACCGTTCTTTTTGGCCTCTCGTTATGTGTTGACATTTGTTCCGTGTAGCGGGGACACGTACACATCTAATGTCCCTGGTGCACCACCGACTTCCCACCTGTTCTACTACGTCTTCTTCCTCTTCTTCTTCTTCTTCTTCTTCTTCTTCTTCTTCTCTGCTCCGTGTTGCTGTCTGTTCTGTACAGTCCTGTCTGAATCTTCCCTCATTTCATCGCTCTTTGGTGACACCAATCTGTCCTACGCTGTTGCTGGGTCTTAATTCATCTTCGTTCCCGGCTCATTGCTTCTTTTTGGCCGACATCAACCTCTCTTAAGCGGTTGCTCGGTTCCGTGTTTATTGTTCCTTGTTGATTTCGAAAAGGGCCGCTAGGTCTTTATCTTCCCTGCCCCCAGAACCTTTTGACAGAGCCGTTGGTAGGTTTGAATCCTCCCGTGTTCATTGGTCTTTGTTGACGCCAGTCTGTCCTAATCGGTCGCTTGTACGTCTTAATCTTCCTTTGTCTACTCTCTCGACATGTGGTGGAGGTTACAATTTCTCAGTGTCGTGAGAAGCGTGCGTGGTGTTGTTGATGTTGTTGACATGTTTCTATGATCGTTCATTGCAAATCGACTTTTGACTTGACTTGTCCTTTTTCGTTTCTTTACACGTACCGATTGTATAGTTGGAAGCATCAGAGTTCACATCCGCTGCCAATTGTTCCACATAACTCATGTCTCTTGCCGTGATTTTTCTTTTCTTTTTCTCAGCATTTCATTTATGTTGTTGTTGAATGTAGACAGAATGTGTGTAGGTCTCCATCTAGTGTACAGTTCACCAGTCTGTTCCAAGCGCGCACCACCTGTGAGCACCCGCATTGCGTCTGGAACAGATCCATAGGGCATATGTCTTGTCACAGACACCGTTTGTCCTGCTGCCAACATTGCCGCCAACTATCTACCTTTTATTTGGATAATTTTGATTCGTCCGGCTTTGTTCGTGGCGGCTAGCTCATTTTTAGAGTTTTATCATGATTAACTATATATATATATATATATATATACTTTTCCCATCCACGGTGTTTTTGTTGTAACTGCTTCCACCTCCAACTCCCCCCCTCCCCCCCCCCCCCCACACACACACACACACACACAACACACACACACACACACACGCACACACACACAACACACACACACACACAAACACACACACACACACACTTCCACGTTGTTCTTGTTACTGTTGACAGGCCAGACATGTAGGGGGTTAACTAGCTATTGACACTGACCCTTCACCCCGTCGTCTGGAGTAAAGCAGGACAGACAGTGTTTGTGACACCGAGGCAGCTGAAGACTTCACCCTGGCAGTCATCGGGTTGTAGATGTACATGTCTGATGAAAGCCAAGTGACTTCCACTTCAAGCTGTCTATCAGAACGGATGTCACCGTTGGAAAGAAGCTGTTCAGTGTGAATGTTTCCCAGACAACGACTTGATGACTCTATACGTAATGCTATGTCATTATTGCTTCATGTTTACGTCACATCTTCGTCACAGTTTCAAATCTCTGCATTCTTTGTACGAAAAAGTTCAATGTCTTCTTATGGTTGTGGAACGAATATGAATTCAATACATATGCTGGTTGATTTCTTTCGGATTTGTTTTCCTGTCCCACTTGCACCTAGTTGTTTTTTTGTTTCGTCGTGTTTAATTCGTTTGTGAGTGTACCTCGTCATCCATCGGTTTCCTTTCCTTTTCGTCTTTCACACTTCATCGTTGTTTCTTGGAGTATTGGTTTTGTCTGTGACGTCACCAGTGTGTCGGCACTGGGGTGTGAGTATATTACGCTGCGTGGAGTCGTCCTGGTCAGTTTGTCTTGGCTTCTGCTTACTGCGTTTCTGAGCAGCTTTTAAGAAATCGGGTCAAGTTCTAATCATTTCGGGACATCTTTCAAACAAAACAAACAAAAGCCTGTCGTAATAATTTCAGGGCGTATCTTTTTTATTTTTTTAGGAAAACCGGTAAGATTCTGTTCACGTTGGGGTACCGTAGAAACGGCCAGTCATATTTCATTCTGCCTACCTAGTCCCCATTGACACGTGCAAAATAAATAAATAAAATATATATGTAACTGGGCTATCGTTTGATTGGTGGGATATTCCCGTTTGCTTTGTAGTTTTGACAAGTTTACACGTATGCTTTATAAAATTTGTATTTCCATCTTTCACGAAGAAGTAATTGATGGTTTCTTCTCCTTTCTTTTTTTTCTTCTTTTTTTTAAATCGGATTCGGAGGAGAGAAAAAAGTAGGAAGGCATAAACACAAACCGACGAACGGACGCCTCGCACGGTGTTGTACATTTTTGCAATCTACATTTGTGATGTCGTTTCTCGCGTTATTGGACGATTCTACTGTTATCGTTTTGCTTGAAAACGTCGTTTTGCTTGAAAACCTCTGCTTTTACTTGTCTCAAGTAGGAAGCGGAGATTCTTGTGGATGTCTTGTGACACCGCGTTTATGGGGAGTTTGGACACGGTGAGATACTAATGTGTGTAGTCATGTTTTAATAACACTACGTGAGTAACAAATTAATGTGGCGAGTAGTCTACCACAGACAATGTATGTCCAGTTCATTTTGTGTTCTAGCAAAACACATGTTACTTCCAACGTTCGTTGAGATAGTTTTTGAGTCATTTTTTTTTTTATTCGTGCTGTTTTTAACACTTGGTGTTCATATCACAGTCTGTACAAGACATGCCAGTCTAGCGCTCTTTTTCTTGCCTCTGAGAGCGGCAGTCGGTGTGTGCTGGTCTGTCGAAAACGGCAGTCGGTGTGTGCTGGTCTGTCGAAAACGGCAGTCGGTGTGTGCTGGTCTGTCGAAAACGGCAGTCGGTGTGTGCTGGTCTGTGGAGAAAGGCAGTCGGTGTGTGCTGGTCTGTCGAAAACGGCAGTCGGTGTGTGCTGGTCTGTCGAAAACGGCAGTCGGTGTGTGCTGGTCTGTCGAAAACGGCAGTCAGTGTGTGCTGGTCTGTCGAAAATGGCAGTCAGTGTGTGCTGGTCTGTCGAAAATGGCAGTCAGTGTGTGCTGGTCTGTCGAAAATGGCAGTCGGTGTGTGCTGGTCTGTCGAAAACGGCAGTCGGTGTGTGCTGGTCTGTCGAAAACGGCAGTCGGTGTGTGCCGGTCTGTCGAAAACGGCAGTCGGTGTGTGCTGGTCTGTCGAAAACGGCAGTCGGTGTGTGCCGGTCTGTCGAAAACGGCAGTCGGTGTGTGCTGGTCCGTCAGGTGGGTGTTCGGCCCGTCTTATCTTGTGATTGCAGGATAGCATTCCCGTTTGTTTTGGGGTCTCTAGGCACTTGGAGTGACAAAGCTGCTATCTGTTCTCGCTTTGTGTAGCGCACGATTACTTCTGAACACTGAATGAATTCTCTCAACTGAACCAGCCAATATCGCCCCCAACATTAATGCGTTGAGGCAAACTGTTCATCCACTTTGATTAGCTCTCTCTCTCTCTCTCTCTCTCTCTCTCTCTCTCTCTCTCTCTCTCTCTCTCTCTCTCTCTCTCCATATATAAACGAGAGACGGAAATCAAAAGTTTTGCTGTACGGAAAAATGTCGTGGAAAATAAAATGTAGGTAAATCGGCTGAGACTGTCATCGAAAACGGAGATAAAAAAACAAAACAATTTACACACTGAAATATTTTCCGTCTCGTGTCACCAATACAATGTCAAATTTGCATCGGCCATTTTCACGCCAATTCCAATGCTGATTGTTCAAATACAAGTGACGTCAAACATTATCTGCTGTGGGTCACTGGGTTGGCGAGATCCAATAGCGATCGCCAGACGATCGTCCTCACAAGCGTTAATCTCTCCCTCTGTAACATTTGCGATATATACTTGGGTCAAGTTTCAGTGACAGTTGTGGAATAAATGTATCACTTGGGTCAAGTTTCAGTGAGAATTGTGGAATAAATATATACTTTGGTCAAGCTTCAGTGAGAATTGTGGAATAAGTATATACTTGGGTCAAGTTTCAGTGAGAATTGTGGAATAAATATATACTTTGGTCAAGCTTCAGTGAGAATTGTGGAATAAATATATACTTGGGTCAAGTTTCAGTGAGAATTGTGGAATAAATATATACTTTGATCAAGTATCGGTTGTGGAGTAAATATATACTAAATGTATACTTGGGTCAAGTTTCAGTGAGAATTGTGGAATAAATATATACTTTGATCAAGTATCGGTTGTGGAGTAAATATATACTAAATGTATACTTTGGTCAAGTTTCAGTGAGAATTGTGGAATAAATATATACTTGGGTCAAGTTTCAGTGAGAATTGTGGAATAAATATATACTTGGGTCAAGTTTCAGTGAGAATTGTGGAATAAACATTGATCATGCAGTTGGTTCTGACCGAAACCGTGTGGTAGTTCAGCCAGAGTAAGTATTCGCCTCTTAAGACTTTAAGGTCGATTTTTAAGTTGTACGACACGGCCTACCTTTAATGCTTAGCTATTCCAGAGTCTGTGCTGACACAGCATGCAGCCCAGTGAACACACCTCAGTGTACCAACTTTAATCGATGTTCGTCAAGCGTACTGACTAGGGGAGGCAACGATTTCACAAAGTACTTCCCCAGAATACTGGGTCCGTTTTTTTAAGGGACTGTAGCTGAAGTTGGTGATTTTATTTGTTATTGCCGCACCCACACCTCCCCTTAGTCGAACTGAAGCTAAGGAAGACCCACTCTAGAGGAACTGTACAAACTGACTTGTATCAAAATGTTCATTAATTTGTTCTGCAGCTGATCGTTGTAGTGTAAAATCAGGTAAGTGTTTTTGTTTTTGTTTTTTTGGGCCACTTTTAAATTGACCAGAAAACAAGGCGCCGGTTGATAATAACGGACTTTTCTCTTTGAGCCTCTCCTCCTCCTGCCGATAGGACATTATATGACGTCATAGGAGGAGTGCTTCCCATTGGATTATTTGATGTCATGTGACACAGCGTAAATTCACACCTTTTGCACATTCTCATGTAGAGCAAATAATATCCTCTCCAAATGAATATTTCAGGCTCCCTTTTTTTTTTTTTTTTTTTTAAATTACAAGATTACAAGAATATTTATTTGCCAATGACATTAGAATGTGTATAGGAATTCGTCTTGTCGATGCTCCATTCATTACAGTGCGTTTATAAATAGACACAGTAATACAATTAACCATGTATGTGACAATTCTGTGAAGGAATTCGAACCAGCGGCACAAACTCTGGCAGGGAAGGGGTTGAGAACAGACCAAGGTGGAAACAATAACAGAAATTTGAAGCTGGGGTTTACAGCGATGTTGTATATGACACAAGTGCTGTTGATCTAAATGAAAGCTGACAAATCGTATACTTATGCGGCAGAAGTGACCGTTTATGCTGTTATTTTGCCTGGAATTTTTCTACTTGCATTTTACACTTTGCAGAGGAACTGGTGATAGGAACTGGATGCTCTTAAATTATTGAAGGTTAGTCTCTAAACATCAAAAAGGAGGAAAACAGCATTTAAAGAAATTGTACTTCCAACAAAAATGCGAAATGTCATTCTAACCACACACATGCACACACACACACACACACACACACACACACACACACGATATTAATCATATACAGACCAAAGGTCGAAAAATAATGTGGCCACCCCTTGTTTGAATCAACGCGATTAAATGTTGTTTAATTAGAAAATGTACATTACTGAAAAGAAAAAATAGTTTAAAAAAACAAACAAAACGTTACCACAGCAATAGAACAGAAATTTCCAATCCGAACTCGCGTAACTTTGGAATATTTGGCACAAAGGAGTCCAAATTGAAGAAGCAACTCGTCAGAATGAGGCCGTAGTTGAAGACATCCCCGTCTTCTGTACATCTCTATTTGCCTTTCCTTTCTTTAAAGGGCTGTCCTGCCACTGCCGTTTAGCAATGAGTTTGCTTGGTGCCGGAAGTTGCTGAAACGCGACACAGCGCATGTCCGACAATGCGGAATGGACTCGAGGCTGTGCACTGCACTTTTTTCGACACGCCGGAAGTTGCTGAAACGTGACACTGCGCATGTCCGACAATGCGGAATGGACTCGAGGCTGTGCACTGCACGCTTTTCGACACGCTTGCAGAGAGATGCATTTCAACCACTTCCAGCGCAAAAAAAAAAAAAAAAAAAAAAAAACTCATTGCGTCACGACAGAGGGCCGGTGCCGCTTTATTTTAAAGTGTAGCAGAAGCTGATCAATTAGTTGCCACTCTGCACACGAAACCACGTGCCTACTATGTCAAGTAATCCTGGCAAAGCTTTCATTGAAGTTATATCCGAAAGACAACAAAAGAGAAAACAATGACGGTTTTTGTTCTGGTTCTTTGGACTGATTTTAAGCATGCTTTGTTGAAACAGGTCTTGTTCTTACCTTTGGTATACTGCTTCTTTGCAAAGGCAGCATTGATGGAAAAATGACTTTTTCCCAGATATGCAATCTCTGAGTGTTTATGCCGATCGGCTTCTGGTGCTGTTTCACTTGAATATCAGTAGATGGAATATCGGAGCAACTACTGCAATATTACCCTTTTCCCCCCCTTTCATTTTCTGCCTTCTGGTGTATCAATTTCAATGTTTGTTTTTTTCCGTTTCATTGTTACTTTCGCACATCATCAAATGCGAACAGAGGAGCATTCGCCGACGATACTACTAACATCGGTTTTATCGTGGTGATGTTGCTTTGTATTCCCCTCCCCCCCCCCCGTTTTTGGGCTTATTACAACACTAAAAGGGGTGGCCCGACCGGCAAGGGTACATTTTCATTACTAACAGGAGAAAAGAACGACAACAATCATATTTCACAAGTTACCTAGCTCATGTAGTTGTAAATCTTTCTGCCTTTCTTGTTCACAGTAAAGGCAAAAGCTGTGCGTTTATTGAATTTTGTTGGTGCTTAATATAATGAAATCAAATTAATTCTCTTTTTTATGATTGAAGTGGTATGTATCTGTTTGGTATTGCAACGCTGTCTTGACGTTTTGTTTAGTTTATTTTTCGTGTCTGAGGTGATTGTGATAATTCAAACCCGGGGTCCCCCCCAAGAAACGTTCTCAACACGACGCGTCAGTGAAGTTGACCCCCTTGGACCCCCCCCCCCCTCCCCCCCGGCCCCCCTGTATATGTAGAAGCGTACAATGTTGCAGCGACTGTAGCAACAATGAACGTAGCCACAGATGAATGTCTCCATGTTGCTGGTGGTGTTGTAACAATATCATCGTGCTATCCACCTGTCAGTCTTGCCCCCAGTCTGTCGGAACTCTCTCCCTGTCCACGGTTTCATTCCTCTCTTCTCTTCATCTGTCTTTCTTTCTTTTTCGTCTCCCAGTTCTTTCTCTAGCTCTCTCTTCTGCCGTATTGTAGTTGTGTTCCTTTGATGTTGGTGCCGTCTGCAGTCTTTTATTGCTAAATGTATCAAGGCTTTGTTACCAATAAAATGTAAAAAAAAAAATCTGCTGTGTTTGTTATTTACGAATCTTATTTACGAATCTCTCTCTCTCTCTCTCTCTCTCTCTCTCTCTCTCTCTCTCTCTCTCTCACTCACACACACACACACACACACACACACACACACACACACACACACACACCACACACACACACACACAATCTCGTCAAGTAAGGGTTGACAAAAGCCTCTGACGACAAGAAAAAACGCGATCTACAAAAATCACAACTACAGAGAAGTAAAACTGCAATTTAATGCTCAGCATTCCTAGCTGAAGTCCAGAGACTGTAGTTGAAGCCAACGAGTGGTAAACAGTGCACAGTGAAAAGGAGTACAGACTTTCCAGTTTAAGTTCAACCGTTCACACGCCAGCTTGGTCACTATTCATGTTCAACCGCGTGTACAGAATCGAGAACACGCTTACATACAACTTACAAGTGACTAGCAACCACGCATACAGAATCGAAAACACATTTTCATACAACTTGCAAGTGACTAGCAACCAATTCCACAGAATCAAGAACACATTTACATACAACTTAAAAGTGACTAGTAACTGCGCTTATAGAATCAAGACGTGTTTACATACAACCTTAAGGGACTAGCAACCACACCTACAGAATCAAGAACACATTTACATACATCTTACAAGTGACTGTTGATGCAGCAACCTTACCTACTGGCAGAATCAAGAACATGTTTACATACATATCAGTGTAACAACCACACCTACGGAATCGAGAACACCTTTACATACAACTTACAAGTGACTAGAAACCGCACCTACAGAACCAAAAACATGTTTACATACAGCTTACAAGTGACTGTTGATGTAGCAACTGCACCTACCGGCAGAATCAAGAACATGTTTACAAATAAGTGACTGTGCAGCAACTGTGCCTATAGAATCGAGAAAACATTTTACATACAACTTGCAAGTGACTGTCAGTGTAGCAACTACATGTACAGAATCAAGAACACGTTTACATACAACTTACAAGTGACTCTCAGTGTAGCAACTGTGCCTACAGAATGAAGAACACGTTTACATACAACTTACAAGTGACTAACAACTGTGCCTACTTAACCAAGAACACGTTTACATACAACTTACAAATGACTAGCAACTGTGCCTACAGAACCAAGAACACGTTTACATACAACTTACAAGTGACTGTCAGTGTAGCAACCGCACGTACAGAATCAAGAACACGTTTACATACAACTTACAAGTGACTAGCAACTGTGCCTACAGAACCAAGAACACATTTACATACAACTTACAAGTGACTAGCAACTGTGCCTACAGAACCAAAAACATGTTTACATACAACTTACAAATGACTAGCAACTGTGCCTACAGAACCAAGAACACATTTAAGTGACATACAACTTACAAGTGAAAGTCAGTGTAGCATTAACCGCATGTACAGAATAAAGAACCTGTTTACATGCAACTTACAAGTGACTGTCAGTGTAACATCCGTGCATACAGAACGAAGAACACATTTACATACAAGTGACCGTCTGTGTGGCAATTTAACGCACATACCGAACCAGGAACACATTTAAGCAAACGACTGTCACTGCTGCAACTGCGTGTACAGAATGGAAAACACATTTACATACAAACCTGACAATACTACCATTATAACACTGTCAGTCACACCAGTGTTATTAACCGTTACCTCTACTGCCACTGAAAGCAATCACCCACGAGATACAGCCATATAGTGCTACCTCTTTGAATATTCTCCTTAGTTACAGTGGAAATAGGTAACAATCACCCCTGGACTTCACTGTGACAGAAAACGATCCTCCACCAGATACAGCCACGCCAGTGCTACCTCTGAATATAAACTCCTGACACAGTTACAGTGGAAATAGGTAACAATCTCACCTGGACTTCACTGCGACAGAAAACAATCCTCCACGAGATATAGCCATACACTCCTGACACAGTTATAGTGGAAATATAGGTAACAGTTACACCCTGACTTCACTGCAACAGAAAACAATCCTCCATGAGATACAGAGATATAGACATAGTCACAGTACAAACAGGTAACATGGACAAATACACCCTGATTGATACATCTATAGAGAACACTCAACTGTGACATAGTCACAGTACAAACAGGTAGCATGGACAAGTACATCCTGATTGATACATCTATAGAGAACACTCAACTGTGACATAGTCACAGTACAAACAGGTAACATGGACAAATACACCCTGATTGATACATCTAATGATCTATAGAGAACACTCAACTGTGACATAGTCACAGTACAAACAGGTAGCATGGACAAGTACATCCTGATTGATACATCTACAGAGAACATTCAACTGTGACACAGTCACAGCACAAACAGGTAACATGGACAAGTACACCCTGATTGATACATCTATAGAGAACATTCAATTATGACATAGTCACAGTGCAAACAGGTAAGAAACAAATGCAACCTCGTTGATACATCTACAGAGAACATTCAACATGAGTCATGGTGTGTATACGTAATGCAACCATACAAGTGCAGCTTCCTTGATACATCCACAGAGAACATTAAATTGTGACATAGTCACAGTGTAAATATGTAGCAATCAAACACATGCATAGTCACAGTGTAAATATGTAACAATCAAACAAGTGCATAGTCACAGTGTAAATATGTAACAATCAAACAAGTGCATAGTCACAGTGTAAATATGTAACAATCAAACAAGTGCACCCTTGCTGATACAGTCACTGAGAAGACTCAATCGTGACATAGTCACAGTAAAATAAATAACACAAGCAACTGCACACTCACTCAGACATGTGCAGATTAAGTCGTGACACAGTCACAGTGCAAATGTGGCTTTACACAATCAAACAAATGCAGCCTCACTGAATGATACGGCTACAGAGAATACTGAATCGTGACACAGTCAATGTGCAAATATGTAATGCAGTCAAAACAGTGCAACCTCATCGAGACCTCATAATACAGAATACAGGGCAAAAACATAATGTCTACAGAGGACATTGACTCATGACACAGAGAACAGACTTTAACGCCCAGACACAGTGCAAACTGGCACATCTGCACAGAACACTGAACTGTTACAAAGTTACAGTGCAAACTGATACATTACACAGAACACTGAACTTTGAAAAAGTCACAGTGCAAATATATAACACCATCATACAGAATCAACACCCTTGCTAACTGAAGAGTGAGCTCTCCATCAAATGTCAAACAAGGCTCACAGAGAACATTCAATAATGACATAGTCATTATGTCAAAGCTCACCCCCCTCCACACACACACACAAAACCATTCAATGGTGTGAGCATGCGCACAAACCAGAGAGAGAAATAACAATAAAAACAGCAACAAATGTAAAACAATGAAAAGAAGGGTTAATAAAACAAACAAAAATAAACGAAAACCCAAATATATTTCGACTCGATTCGAACAAGTTTCAGAAACGTTGGCAGCTTCATAAGCACAGGAAATAGGAAAAGTGGAAGGGTGGAGAATGAAATGGTGGAGAGTGTGGTGAGGAAAGTGGTAGGGTGAAAAATGGAGAACGGAAAGTTGGAGTGTGGAAGGGTGAGAGAGTGAAAGGGTGGAGGGAATGCAAAGGTGAAGAGTGAATTGGTGGAGAGAGTGAACTGTGATGGAAAGGGGGATGGTGAAAAAAAGAGAATGATAAGTTGGAGTGTGGAAGGGTGAGAGAGTGAAAGGGTGGAGGGAATGCAAAGGTGAAGAGTGAAATGGTGGAGAGTGTGAACTGTGATGGAAAGTGGGATGATGAAAAACAGAGAATGATAAGTTGAAGAGTGGAGAGTGGGAAGGTGGCATGTGAAGAATGGGGTGGAAGGATTCAGCATGGTAAAAAACTAGAGGGTGGAGAGTGAAGTGTACCATGGAAAGGTGGAAGGTGAGTGGAAGGATGAAGTGTGGAAGGGTGGAGAGTGGGAGGGCAGAAACTGGAAGGGCAGAGACTGGGAAAGGGGACCGATGAGTGTCTGAGTGGAAAGGCGGAGTGTGAAAAGGGTGCAGAAGGGTGGAATATGGAAGGGTGGAATGTGAAAGGGTGAAGGATGGAAGTGTGGAGTGTGAAAGAGTGAACAGGTGGAGTGTGGAAGGGTGGAGTATCAAAGAAGGGTGGGGTGGGGTGTTCATGGAAGGGTGGAATGTGAAAGGGTGGAGAGTGGAAGGATGAGGTGTTGAAGGGGAGAGAGTGGAAGGGGGAGGGGGGATATGAAAGGGTGGAGAGTGAAAGGATGAAGGGTGGAGAGTGGAAGGGTGGAGTATCAGAGAGTGGAGGGGTGGAGTGCTGAAGGGTGGAATGTGAAAGGGTGGAGAGTGGAAGGCTGAAGTGTGAAAGGGAGGAATGTGAAAAAGAGTAGAGGGGTGGAGTGTTGAAGGGTGGAATGTGGACGGGTGGAATGGCGAAGAGTGGAGGGGTGGAGTGTTGAAGGGTGGAATGTGAAACGGTGGAATGGGGGGAGGGAGAGTGGAAGGGTGGAGTGTGAAAGGGCGGAGAGTGGGAGGGTCAAGTATGAATGAGTAGAGGGGTGGAAGGGTAGAATGTGGAAGGGCGGAGTGTCATGGCCTGGGGAGTGGGATGGTCAAGTGTGAAAGAGTGGAATGGTGGAGTGTGGAATGGTGGAGACTTAGGAGTTGATGGAGTGGAAGGGCAGAGATTGTAAGGGTGGACAGTGGGAGGATGGAGACTATAAGGGTGGCAGAGTGAAAGGGTGGAGTCTATGAGGGTGGACAGTGGAAAGATGGAGACTATGAGGATGACAGAATGGAAGGGTGGAGTCTATGAGGCTGCATAACTGAAGGGTGGCAGCGTGGAAGGGTGGAGTCTACAAGGTTGTAAGGCTGGGGACTGTGAGGGTGGCAGAGTGGAAGTGTGGAGTCTATGAGCGTGCATAATTGAAGGTTGACAGAGTGGAAGGGTGGAGTCTATGAGGCTACATAACTGAAGGGTGGCAGAGTGGAAGGGTGGAGTCTACGAGGTTGTAAGGCTGGGGACTGTGAGGGTGGTAAAGTGGAAGGGTGGAGTCTATGAGGGTGCATAAGGGACGGGTGAAGAGTGGGGTGGCGAGCGGAAGGGTAGAGATTGAAAGAGTGGAGAGTTGGATGGTGAGTGGACGGGTAGAGAGACTGGGAGGGTGGCACAGCAAAAGGGTGGAGACTGGGAGGGTGGCACAGCAAAAGGGTGGAGAGTGGAGTGGTGAGTGGATACGAAGGTGAGAGTGGAGGGACTGAGAAGGGTGGCACAGCAAAAGGGTGGAGAGTGGATGGAGTGGACGGGAGAGAGACTGGAAGGGTGGCACAGCAAAAGGGTGGAGACTGGGAGGGTGGCACAGCAAAAGGGTGGAGAGTGGAGTGGTGAGTGGACGGGCAGAGAGACTGGGAGGGTGGCACAGCAAAAGGGTGGAGAGTGGAAGGGTGGCACAGCAAAAGGGTGGAGACTGGAAGGGGGGTGGCAGGTGGCAGCAAAAGGGTAGAGGGGGCCCCAAATGGAGAGGGGTGGCACAGCAAAAGGTGGAGACTGGAAGGGTGGCACAGCAAAAGGTGGAGATGGAAGGGTGGCAAGCGGGTGGAGAGTGGAAGGGTGGCACCAAAGGCAGAAACGGGTGGAGACTGGAGGAGGGTGGCACAGCAAAGGGGGGGGTCAGAGAGACTGGAAGGGTGGCACAGCAAAAGGGTGGAGACTGGAAGGGTG
The DNA here is from genome assembly GCA_018857735.1 of Alviniconcha marisindica. NCBI lineage: Eukaryota > Metazoa > Mollusca > Gastropoda > Provannidae > Alviniconcha > Alviniconcha marisindica. Next base: position 388,547 of record JABMCL010001223.1, on the reverse strand, counting down.
GCACAGCAAAAGGGTGGAGACTGGAAGGGTGGCACAGCAAAAGGGTGGAGACTGGAAGGGTGGCACAGCAAAAGGGTGGAGACTGGAAGGGTGGCACAGCAAAAGGGTGGAGACTGGGAGGGTGGCACAGCAAAAGGGTGGAGACTGGAAGGGTGGCACAGCAAAACGGTGGAGACTGGAAGGGTGGTAGAGTAAACGGGTGGAGACTGGGAGGGTGGAGGGTGGATTGCGGATATGGGTGGACAGCAGATTAGTAAAGACTATCAGGGTGGATAGAGAGTGCGGTGGTGGAGTGGAAGGGTAGGTTATGATGTGACCCTTTTCAGTCACGGCAAACTGGTATTGTCAACGCATTTGGAATATTCATGACTGAATAATTATGAGTAAATGAGATCTCCATTCTGTTTTTTTTTTCTAAATGGTACCAACAAGGTTTCACTGTTTCAACTAATATGCAATATCAATGCTCAAGACCCATACAACAAATGAATAGTTCCAAGTCCTGTCCATGTAATACTTGCACAGATTACAGATTAACATACTACTACAAATACTACATGTGATGTTGGTCCTGCCATAAACACAGAAGTGACCGTGTCAGTTGAAGAATAGTCCACCACAAAAAAAAAAAAAAAAAAAGGAATGCAATCAGTCAAAATGGCATGGTTGGCTAGAAGCAGAATCTCCTAGGTTTCGCCCAAAAGAGAGACTGAGACAGACAGACAAATGGGCAGAAGCACAGATGCCGAGATGGACAGAGATTTAGCAGTGTTAGCTGTATCCTGCACACATCTACTTCATTAATTATGCTGAACCCTCATCAGGAATTTACGCACACAATGCAAGGTTCGAATTTAGCCATGAAGTGATCATGCACCAGAGGTCCTGCCTCAAGTTGACAACAACATGCGTTCACTTTCACACTCAAGGCACTTATGCCAAGTTCAGGTGGAAAAATCACATGTGCTGTTATTAGAATGCTTCTCCAAGTTTGTCAAGTGACGATTCACTGTCAGTCGAGACTCAGATCATGTGGTGGTTCGTTTTCATGTATCAAAGACTTATCTCATTCAGGTTCATGAAGTGATGGTTAAATTTCATGCGTTACTCACATTCATGAAGTGACAGTTCACCAGCATATGCCCAAGCTCCTGCCCAATTTCATGAAGTGGTGGTTCCTCTTCAGGCACCACCAAGGCCCTGTTTCAAGTTCAGGAATTAGGTAGCCAAGGTCCTTCCAAGGTCGGGTGCAGCCAAGGTCCTTCGAGTGTAACAGCCAGGTGTCAGTGATAGGGTTTTGTCTGGATTTCCCAAGGATGTCGGTGATTGGGTTTGTCTGGATTTCCCAAGGGTGTCGGTGATTGGGTTTTGTCTGGATTTCCCAAGGGTGTCAGTGATTGGGTTTTGTCTGGATTTCCCAAGGGTGTCAGTGATTGGGTTTTGTCTGGATTTCCCAAGGGTGTCAGTGATTGGGTTTTGTCTGGATTTCTCAAGGGTGTTGGTGATTGGGTTTTGTCTGGATTTCCCAAGGATGACAGTTATTGGGTTTTGTCTGGATTTCCCAAGGGTGTCAGTGATCAGGTCTTGTCTGGATTTCCCAAGGGTGTCAGTGATCAGGTCTTGTCTGGATTTCCTGTAGGTGTCAGTGATCAGGTTTTGTCTGGACTTTCCATGTCAGTGATCGGGTATTGTCTGGATTTCCCAAAGGTGTCAGCGATCAGGTGTTGTCTAGATTTCCCAAAGGTGTCAGTGACCAGGTGTTGTCTGGATTTCCCATGGGTATCAGCGACCAGGTGTTGTCTGGATTTCCCAAAGGTGCCAGCAATCAGGTGTTGTTTGGATTTCCCATGGGCGTCTGTGATCAGAAGTTGTCTGGACTTTCCATGTCAGTGATCGGGTGTTGTCTGGATTTCCTGTGTCAGTGATTGGGTGTTGTCTGGATTTCCAAAAGGTGTCAGTGATCTGGTGTTGTCTGGATTTCCCGAACCAGGGTTGTGACAAAGTCCTCAATGTCTTCACAAGGTATCTGGGTGATTCGGCGTAAGTGTTCTATGACCTGTAGGCAAACACATCAAGACATTTCTGAAAAGGTACCTATGATCTAGGAAATAAAAACTGAGGACACGATACAAAACAAAATATACACCCCCCACCCACCCCCACCCCCAAAAAACCCACAACACATAACCATAAACATAAATAAAAAAGGAAAAGTGTGATGGAGTAAAATCAAAAACAAAGTCACACTCACTGCTTCTCCATATAACAAAACAATTAGATTCCATTCGATCAAAATTTTGCACCAAGGTTATGTGGAAGTGTATTCTTTGCCAGGTATACCTCTAATTTTAGTATAACTATAAACAAAAAATTACAATGCAAATAATAACCTCTTTCGCCAACTGCAAAACCAAATTATATCTATTTTTTAGGCCTGTTTACATTCTGTGGGCTCCCAGCAATTAGTAATTGGATTTTAACGTCCTGTCAACCATGCAGAGTCACATCAGGACAATCACGCTCAAGTCAAAACTTAGCAAACACACACTTCAAAACACACACACACACACACACACACACACACACACACACACACACACACACACACACACACACATATATATAATATAAACCTTTCTCGTGTCAGTCCACAAAACCAATCCCTACACAAACATAAAACAAAACACACATACACGAACATCAAATGAGCACAGAAAGACCAACACAAAAGAGAGACGCTAAAAATATATTTTTAAAAAAGGAGCTACAGACTGGCACAGTAAGAGAGACAATCAAAGAAACAAACATGAGAACCAAACACAAGGAGATAGAGACAGGCACAGAAAGACAGGCACAAAAAGAGAGACACTGAAAGAGACAAACATGAGAACCAAACACAAGGAGACTAGACAGAGACAGGCACAGCAAGAGACACCAAAAGAGACAAACATGAGAACCAAACACAAGGAGACTAGACAGAGACAGGCACAGAAAGATAGGCACAGAAAGAGACACCAAAAGAGACAAACATGAGAACCAAACACAAGGATACAGAGACAGGCACTGAAAGAGAGACACTGAAAGAGACAAACGTGAGAACCAAACACAAGGAGATAGAGACAGCAACAGAAAGACAGGCACAGAAAGAGAGACACAAAAAGAGAGACAGCGAAAGAGACAAACATGAGAACCAAACACAAGGAGACAGGCACAAAAAGAGAGACTGAAAGAGACAAACATGAGAACCAAACACAAGGAGATAGCGACAGGCACAGAAAGACAGGCACAAAAAGAGAGACAATGAAAGAGACAATCACAAAAACAAAACAGGAGATAGAGACAGGAACAAAAAGAGAGACACCAAGTGAGACAAACATGAGAAATAAACACAAGGAGATAAGAGACAGGCACAAAAAGAGAGACATTGAAAGAGGCAAACATGAGAAACAAACACACAAGGAGATAGAGACAGGCACAAAAAGAGAGACACTGAAAGAGGCAAACATGAGAAACAAACACAAGGAGATAGAGACAGGAACAGAAAGACAAGCACAGAAAGAGACATGCTGAAAGAGACACAGAAAGAGAGATGCAGAAATAGACAAACACGAGAACCAAACAAAAGGAGACAGACACAGGCACAATAAGAGACACTGAAAGAGTCAAACATCAGAACCAAACACAGGCACAAAAACAGACACACTGAAAGAGAGAACCAAACAGAATGACAGATAAGGCCAAATTCTTCATACATAAAACCATGTATGCTTTTTTTACATCCAGCCCCCACCCAAACAAGGAACTATTCCACTTTATAGATCTAACCACACACATTCACATTTTCTAAGTTATGACACACCAGTATGCATATGGAATAAATGAACTTCAGATATTAAACATAATACAAGAAAGTGGGGAATAGGGGAGATATATGTATATATATATATATATGTGTGTGATATATACAGAAAGAGACAATAACAAACAAAAAAGTGACACAAACACAAAATTTCTGCCAGCAAATGCTCTACCCTGAAGACACAGAGAAAGAGAGAGAGAGATAGAGAGACAAGCATGCAGAAAGACATGGAAAACAAGCACATGCACACAGACATGAAGGAAAGACACACAGCCTGATAAAAAATAAATGGAAAAGGTGGAAGAAGTGGGAATAGAAGGAATTACAAAATGGGGAAACAAGGGTTCTGCCCCTAACCCATGAAGAAGAGAGAGAAAAAAAGACAAAGCAAAAAAGACGGGATAAAAAAGATATGATGAGGCTTACAAGTGGGATCAGCAGGTTGATAGACAGCCTCTTAGGGCGGGGGAAACTTCTCGTCTCCCCCCGGAAGGAAGTCCAAGACAATATCAGATCACCAGCATGTCCACACTTTCACCCCACAGGCACCCAAACAGGCCAGTGAAGGGGGCATTTCATTTGTCACTTGGATCACACACTTCAAGCTACACATCAGAAGAACCTTTCTGCTGAGCTGAGAGCCGGATTTGTGTGTGTGTGTGTGTGTGTGTGTGTGTGTGTGTGTGTGTGTGTGTGTGTGTGTGTGTGTGTGTGTGTGTGTGTGTGTGTGTATGTGTGTGTGTGTGTGTATGTGTGTGTGTGTGTCTGTGTGTGTGTGTGTGTATGTGCGTGCGTGCGTGCGTGCGTGCGCTTAGAACAGTCTCTACAGACAAGATTTTGCGCTTTATGAATACCTTAATTATTATTATTTGCTTTTCTCATACTGAAGCATAACCTCTTTGGTCATTTTCCTGTGGGAAACTGAGTTCACCCCCCACTCCTCCCAACCTAAAAAAATATACATAAATATATGCTGCCTCATTAATATTCAATCACTACCAACATTCATGGACTTCCTCCATACATACACCTATGTCTCTTTCTTCCCATTCCTACTTGACTTGAATGCTTTTTGTTAAGACTTGTTCAATGCTAAGCTGTTTTTGCCATGTCACAGAGAGCGTGGGACTGGGAGGAAGGTAACTCCCATGTACACAATAGCCTGGGACTGGGAGGAAGGTAACTCCCATGTACACAATAGCCTGGGACTGGGAGGAAGGTAACTCCCATGTACACAATAGCGTGGGACTGGGAGGAAAGTAACTCCCATGTACACAATATTATCAGCCTGACACTAACTGACACTGTCCCACTGATTCTCAATTGAGATGGGGAGTAGTACGGTAAGAAACTTGGTTTCTGTACAACTCCTGGTCTATCTTCTTCTTTGCTTCCTTCTTCTTTTATTATTTTCTCTCTCTCTTCTTACACCAGACAAAGACTGACTGTGTTGAAAGCGCTTGTGTTTTTAATTGTTCTTTATGTGTGGTCGTATAGGAGAGTACATTTCTCTAGAGCTGTTCTATTTTGTCAACCCCACCAGCAGTTGTTTATTCATTCCTTTTGTATGCCCAGTCAACCAGGATGGTCATATCAGGGCAGGCTGTAATGCAAGTCATTTCAATGTTCTAATTTTCTTAATTATTAAATACAATACTTTTAATAGGTGAGTTTGGAGTGGGCCAAAGTCACAAGACAAGAATCCATAAATCACAGCTTTTTAAGGACGAGTGTGCAGAAGTGAATTTAAACTCCACCTGTTTACTAGTCTAGTCTAGTGGTTCACATTATAAAGTTGAAATGCAAGCAATTATATGTCCAAAGTAAACTGTTCACACACTGCAAAGTTAGTGATCCAGATTCATTTTATTCCACACACTGTTGGTGATGCTGATTGATTTTATTCCATACACTATTAGTAATTCTGATTCATTCTGTTAGTAATTCTGATTCATTTTATTCCATACACTGTTGGTGATTCTGACTATTTTATTCCATACACTGTTAGTGATTCTGATTTGTTTTATACCATACACTGTTGATGATTTAGATTCATTTTATTCCATACACTGTTAGTGATTCAGATTCATTTGATTCTACACAGTTAGTGATTCTGATTCATTTTATTCAATACAATGTTAGAGATTCTGATTTTTTAATAGTTTTTTCCCTACATTGTTAGTGATTTTTTTTTATATATATACATTTTCCACACTGCTTGTGATTCTGATTCATTTTATTCCATACACTGTTGGTGATTCTGATTCATTTTATTTCATACACTGTAGGTGATTCTGATTCATTTTTTCCCACTGCTTGTGATTCTGATTCATTTTATTCCATACACTGTTGGTGATTCTGATTCATTTTATTTCATACACTGCAGGTGATTCTGATTCATTTTATTCCATACACTGTTGGTGATTCTGATTCATTTTATTCCATACACTATTAGTGATTCTGATTCATTTTATTCCATACACTATTAGCAATTCTGATTCATTTTATTCCATACACTGTTAGTGAAGCTGATTCCAATTATTTCAATTGTTAAACAATACAAAAAAATACAAAAAACTTACCAAAAAAACAACAACACAGAACTAGAAAAATCAATTAACCTTTTTTTCTTTAAAAAAAAAAACTAACTCAAAAAATACATTTTGAATCAAATTACTTTCATGTAATTATGGAGTGAAGTGTTTGTAAGCTAGTTGGCACTAGCAGTTCCTGCCTCGCCAAGAAGCACGACAAAGGACTGGACAAGGAAGCGAAAGAAAGAGGCACTCCGTCGGGTGCCTGTGATGGGGAGGAGGCCCCCCCCCCCCCCCCCTCCCCCCCCTGCGTGAGGCGAAAAGTAAAGGGGGCTGGGGAGACAGCTCTCAGGAGCAGATGATGACTTGAACTTCCGCATCATTGCATCACCCGTGCAGCCGCTGCAGCATGCCGCTCTTGACCAATCAGGGGAGAAGGTAGCTAATGCTTTTCTTGGCTCCAAGCTGGCTTGTCGCCAAGACGAATTTATGTCCCTGTTGGGCCAAGAGGGGGCGGGCACAGACCAAGGGAGGCAAGTGCGTGAGAGGGCTTGGGGTGTTAGAGGTGAAGAACACCCAGTTTCCTCCCTTCCACAATACTACGACTCGCACTCGAAATTAATGCTTTTCCCGAGCGCCATAAATGGGCTCACAGCACTTTACAGTTTACACACAAGTACACGAAACTTTTTTTTTTTTAAATTCCTTACAAAATACACTGAAACACATACACACACACAACTTCAGCTCCATCAACAATAATAAACAACATATATATATCATGATGACAATAATACCAGCCAAACTGAACACCAAAAAATTCTGTTGTTTGTTATAATAATAATAAAAGAGGATTTCTAGAGCACCTATCTACCACACAAGGTGGGAGCACAGGGTGCTTGACAATAACACTAACACACACACACACACACACACACACACACACACACACACACACATTTTTGTCATGTCAGTGTGACACACACACAAATTTCCTTTGAATGGAATAAAGAAGTACTTGACTTGAAAATACAAAACTTAAACACAAATCATAACTGTTAATAACAAAAGTAAATAAAAACAACAGTAACACCACACTTTGTTCAAAATTTTCAGTTTTCTTGAAACCTTTTTCAATGAACTGAGACTGAAGGATGCTGGGCATCACAAATAAATATGCAACACCTGCATAATTCAAAATGTGATGCAGTTCATTGTCTCGGTCTCTCTCTCAATTATTAATAAGTACAGATAATAATAATCATGCTCATTATTCATGAAGGTGAAGACAGCCTACTAAGTTAAGAAGAAGAACTGATTCTGCGGACATTAAATGTGTGGACATTAGAGAGATAAACTAGTGCAGTCACAAAGACTTTACCTCCAGCCCTGGGACCGAGTTTTAATCCAGTCACTTGATGGTCTGATTATGTAATACATACCAGTTGTTCTTCCGTGCTTAATGGTTCTAAGACTGTTCCATCACTAGATGCTATGAAAATAAATAAGAACTGCTAAAACAATTTAATTTGTTCTCAAATGGCTTGTCGTGTTCTGTCCTGCGCTGATTCATGAAGCAGTATGACTATGAGCGATAAAACGGAAGATGAGCGAGGCTAAGTCTTTGTTGGATTAATAACTATGTGTCATGCGTCATTTTACTTTCTGGACATAATGCTACTACCCTTGAGGATCAAAGTCTTTGAGTCAGAGTTTCAGTTTCAAGTTCTGACTTTGTGTGTGTCCATTGTGCCAATCTGAATTTAGGATAGCAATTTTCAAAGAAGAAAAAAAAGATGCTAAAAAGATGGCTACAGCCATGTCACCATCACCACCAACCACGGGCTGAAGAAAGCAGTAAGTACTGTAAAACTAGGAATTTGCAAGCAGGACACGCCTCCCCGGACTTACCACATCGGTGTTGTGTTGGTCGCTGATGTAGGTGGCTGCAGCAATCACAGCAGTGCCCATCAGAAGTTTGTCAGCCTGAACTTCACTCATCCGACATCTGAAACAGTCACTTAGCTCCATCAGCAGTTTGTCAGCCTGAACTTCACTCATCCAACATCTGAAAGTCACTTAGCTCCATCAGAAGTTTGTCAGCCTGAACTTCACTCATCCGACATCTGAAACAGTCACTTAGCTCCATCAGCAGTTTGTCAGCCTGAACTTCACTCATCCAATTTGAAACAGTCATATAAAATATGCCCAAATCATACAAGTAAACAGGTCTGTTCCCTAGTCCTCCATGATGGTGGGTTCCTGATTTATGATATGGTGGTGCCGACTGTTGGGGAGGCATGCTGGTACCTGAACTCACCAGTTCGGGGAGGGGGGGGGGGTGCTAGTACCTGAACTCACCAGTTGGGGGGGGGGGTGCTGGTACCTGAACTCACCAGTTGGGGGGGGGGAATGCTGGTACCTGAACTCACCAGTCACAGGGGGAGGCATGCTGGTACCTGAACTCACCAGTCACAGGGGGAGGCATGCTGGTACCTGAACTCACCAAGTCATGGGGGGGGGGATGGAATCTGGTACCTGAATTCACCAGTCACTGGGGGTGAGGGATGCTGGTACCTGAATCACCAGTCATGGGGGGGGGGGATGCTGGTACCGAATTCACCAGTCAGGGGGATGGGTGCTGGTACCTGAACTCACCAGTCATGGGGGGTGGGTGGGTGGGGGGATGGAATCTGGTACCTGAATTCACCAGTCACAGGGGGAGGCATGCTGGTACCTGAACTCACCAGTCAGGGGGGGGGGGGAATGGAATGCTGGTACCAGAATTCACCAGTCAGGGGGGTGGGGATGGGGGGGGAATGCTGGTACCTAAATTCACCAGTCATGGGGAGGGGAGCATGCTGGTACCCATCACGCAGTCGGGGTGGAGGGGGGGGACATGATGTCGTATCTGATGGATCAATTACCAGTCATGGGGGGGGAAGCTTGCTGGTACCAGATTCACCAGTCATGAGGGGTGGGGGGGGTTGGGGGGGGACGGGGCAGACAGAAAACCAAAACCATCAAACCTGCCACAATGAAAAGCTAAAACCATCCATTTGAGGAAGTACCTTTCGTTGAGTTTATGCACCTTGTGTTTACCTGAATGCCAGGTGAGTTACTGTAGGTGAACTGGGTCTTTGTTATTTTCATGTGGTCATCTCTGAGTGTTAATTAACTCCCTTCCTTTGTTGGTTGATTCACCAACCTGATCAGGAGGCATATGAAAAGCTAAAGCGTCCAGCCTTGTGGGAAGCTAAAAAAGCTAACAGAATTAAATCTGTACACATCCATTCAGGAAACTGGCCTTGTTCCATCTGAAGATGAGGATTAGTGGGCAAGACTCCAGTAACCACATTTTATGAATGTGTGTGTGTGTGTGTGTGTGTGTGTGCGTGCTAACTTACAGGCATTCACTTATTTTTCTGAATGTACACTTCTTTTTCTCACCGAGTCACTGTACATTTCTTTTTTCTTTTTCTCAATGAATAAACTTTCCTTCTACTTCTCTGCTCAGCATTGTGGGCCAAAATCAGAAAAGCGGCTCAGGTAGGAGGGTGTGGTGCACCTGATGCCGCCAATAGGCTCTTTATGAAGGGAGCAGGACTCTCTTCTCTCCTTTTCTTCCCCTCCCCCCCCCCACCCATCCATATTCACTCTGTTTCAGGTCTTCCAGATCTAAAGACGGTGCCTCAACAATCAATGACTTGCTCATTTTTTTTCTACACTTTTGACCCTCTTGAAATGTTTGTGGAAGATCTTTTTGGGGTGTCAAGATTATCACAGACTATACCGATTCGACTGAATGTAAAGCACCTTAGGGCACAAAAACGAGACTCCCTTCTCCTCCACAGTTCAAGACAGTGCTCTTCCCGGAGCGGCCTCATTTGATTTACTGCCAAACTGGTTTTAGCTGAGATCAGTGATTGTGACCACGGTGAAGATGACAGACATGACCTGTAAATGCAGAGAAAAAAGTTTACCTTGACTGCCTGGAAAGCGGTGTGCGTGAGTTGGTTCGCAGAAGATCCTTGTAAATGTTCTCACATCTGAGGTGCAGCACAGTCAGCAGCTTCACTGACACTGACTGGTACACTGATATGGGTAAATCCCTGGCCACTGTATTGTGGGCTGTGAATAGGAATATTTTTCAGTCAGCTGACATTATGATTCATCACTCAGTCAAATAAGCAACTGCAAGAAAGTAAATTTTATAATAAGCAGCACACCAGCAAGCTGGTCAGTGGAGCAAAGAAATATTTCAACAGTGCTAACAGCTACGCAGTCACTTAAAACTAAGCAGTCACTACTGACAGATCAACCAACTAGTGAACTAAGCAACCAATGATCACTGAATGACCAAATAAGTATTGAGTAAACAAATCAATTAATTTATCACAGGCCATCCAATCCACCTGTCAACTAATCAATCACTGTCCAATCAACCAACCAGTCAACTAATCACCAGTCAGTCACTGGCCAATCAACCAACCAGTCAATCAAGCACTGGCTTATCAAGAGATCACTCGACTAATGTGCCAATAAACTGATCAGTCACTGGCCAACAACCAGTCAATGTCAATTAATAAATCAATAATCAGTCACTGGCCAGTCAACCAACTAGTCAACTACTGAACTATTCAGTCAACCAAGCAGTCATGGGCCAATCAACCAACCAGTCAACTAATCGATCTGTGGTCAGTCAGTCAACTATCCTGCCAATCAATCACTGGCTGATCTACCTTACAATCCCTTACTGACCAATAAACCTTACAATCAATCAATCAATCCCTCACTGGCCAATTAACCTACAGTCAGTCAATCACTCACTGGCCAGTTAACCTAAGTCAATCAATCCCTCACTGGTCAATTAATCCTACAGTCAATCAATCCCTCACTGGCCAAATAACCTACAGTTAGTCAATCCCAGACCAGCCAAGTAACCTACAGTCAATCACCCTCACTGCCCAATTAACCTACAGTCAATCACTCACTGGCCAATTAACCTACGGTCAATCAATCCCTCAGTGGCCAATCAATTCTACAGTCAATCAATCCCTCACTGGCCAATTAACCTCAGTCAATCACCCACTGGCCAATTAACCTACAGTCAATCAATCCCTCAGTGGCCAATTAACCTCAGTCAGTCAATCACTCACTGGCTAGTTAACCTACAGTCAATCAATCCCTCAGTGGCTAATCAATCCTAAAGTCAATCAATCCCTCACTGGCCAATTAACATACAGTCAGTCAATCACTCACTGGCCAATTAACCTAGTCAATCACTCACTGGCCAATCAATCCTTACAGTCAATCCATCCCTCACTGGCTAATCAATCCTACAGTCAATCAATCCCTCACTGGCCAATTAACCTACAGTCACTGTCCAATTAACCTAAAGTCAATCAATCCCTCACTGGCCAATAAACCTTCCACTCAATCAATCCCTCACTGCCCAATCAATCCTACAGTCAATCAATCCTCACTGGCCAAATAACCTATAGTCAGTCAATCACTCACTGGCCAATCAATCCTACAGTCAATCAATCCCTCATTGGCCAATCAACCTACAATCTCTTGCTGGCCAATTAACCTTACAAGTCAACCAATCCCTCACTGGCCAATCAACCATACGGTCAATCAATTTCTTGCTGGCCAATTAACCTACAGTCAATTGCTCCCTCACTGGCCAATCAGCCAAACCAACCAGCCAACCGCCAAGTTACAGTGTGCAACTAAGCAGAAGAAGAGGCCAGCACACCGAGTACTTGCAGAATGGTTTCCACATAGTCCAGCGGGGACAGGAGGGCAACGTGAAAACTGAGTGTCTTCAGAATGCGCAGCTCAGACTGAAGAATGCTGTTCGATGTGTAGTTGTGGCCCAACTCCAGCAAAAAGCGCTTTGCTCGTGACACCGATATCACCTGCGCAACACATGCGAAGAAAGATCACGCAGCTATGAAGTGTGACTACTGTAATGCGATCTGAACAATTTAATGTGCCTTCAGTTTACAGGGCGCCTTCAGTTTACAGGGTCTTAAAAGACAGCAGCAAGTTACATGAAATTTGTTTGTAAGAGGAGTTGTAGAACAGTAATACCCCAAAATTAAGTGTGGAATTATTCCTTTCTTTCTCCCACTCTCAGCCCCTCTGTGTGTGCGTGCGTGCGTGTGTGCAAGTGTGTGTGCGTGCGTGCATGCATGCGTGTGTGTGCACGTGCATGCGTGCGTGTGTGTGTGTGTGCTCACGCATGTGTGCAAGTGTGTCTCCAGGGTGAGTAGGTGCAAACATGCATATATATATATGCTCAACTTTGTGTTTCTTGCGGTGTGCGCATGTGAAAATGTTGGCCCCTACCCTTGCACTGTGAACATGCATATTCTTGCATGGAAGTTGTTGTTTTTATTTTATTTTTATAATTCATTCAATGCATTCAAACAGTTTAAAGTCTTATATTATTTTCCCCTAGTCAGCTGGGTTGTTGTTCTTGTCGATAGCAATCCCTAACTCATAAAACACTGGAGATTCAAAGTGCACTGGCTGAGAGGGTTGTGCATGCAGCCATTTAACTACCGTACAAGCTGGCATATTATAGTTAATGTACGCAAGTGCAGCTTCATCCACCATTCTAGCAGCTGCACACTGACATCAGGGATTCCAGTACTGTGATCTGTTATGTGACTAAGATTATGATGGCTCAAAGTTATCCTGACATGGGAACCTTCACACTCTTCTACCTTCACAACCTTCTTCTTCTTTAGCCCCAACATTCCTGCTGGAGACGATATGCTGCCAATAACAACAATGTCAACAGTGTATGCCTGGGCCACAGGCACCTGAGGTATGCACAGAGCCCACTGCTTCAGAGCTCCCAACCCCCACCCCAACACACATATAATGCAGAGGCACACACCCAAGCACACACACACACGTGCAAGCATGCATGCGTGCACACATGCGCACACACACACACCAGTGCACACACACACACACACACACACACCAGTGCACACACACACACACACACACACACACACACACACACACACACACACACACATTATATATGTGCACAAAACACACACATACACATACATGCGCACACACACACATGCACACAAACACACACACATACATTCACACACACACTCACAGTCACACACACACACACACACACACACACCAGCTGCATGCGCACGCACTCACACACACACACACAAACACACACACCAATGCACACACACACACACACTCATATGCGCACACACACAGACATACACACATGCACATTTACACACACACACACACACACACACACACATATGCACACAAAAACACACACACAGACACAGACACAACACACACACCCACACACACACACACACACACACACACACACACACACACACCTTGTAGTGCGAGTTGAGCTTGCTGGCAATCTGACAACAGGAGACGACACGCAGGTACAGCTGATTCTGCACACGGTCCACAATGGTCTGCCACTCCAATCGCTTCTGCGCTGCCGGAGAGGTGTTGGTGTATACATGGTCGTACAGCTCCTCAACATGCTTCTGCATAAACCTGACACCAATCACAGAAAAAGAAACAACACTGACACCAGCGCCAGCAGACAAACATGTGCACTATATCCATTGGAACTCAGCAGAAGTTCTGTGTTTTGCCTACCTTCATGTCTGACTGGGCATTCAATTTGAGTATCAGGTCACTCGGGGCATGCAGTTTTAATATTTTATGAGGTCACTCAGGGCATTCGGTTTTAATATCAGGTCACTTGGGGCAATCAGTTTTAATATCAGGTCACTAGGGGCACTCAATTTTAGTATCAGGTCACTTGGGGCATACAGTTTTAATAATTTATGAGGTCACTCAGGGCATTCAATTTTAATATCAGGTCACTTGGGGCAATCAGTTTTAATATCAGGTCACTCGAGGCATTCAATTTTAGTATCAGGCCACTCGGGGCAATCAGTTTTAATATCAGGTTACTGGGGGCATTCAATTTTAGTATCAGGCCGCTTGGGGCATTCAGTTTTAATATCAAGTCACTCAGGGCGTTCAGTTTGAATATCAGGTCACTGATGAACCTCTTGGTAGAGTGCTGAACAAGTAAGGACGCTACAGAGTCCAAATGAGGAGACACATACTTGGCTTTTGTTTGAACTTCCGTTCTACTTCTAAATAACACCCCAAAATAATGCTCTTCCCTACAAGTTTGTCTAGGATTAGACACAGCCATACCTGTCAAAGAGTTCAATGGCCACAAACTTGACCTGGTAGGGCAGATGCAGCTTCTCACACACAATGAAGAGAAAGTTGGCGGCAACGCCCTGTCGGAATAACCCCTGAAATACAATCAAAACTGGCTAATAAATAAGAATTAGGAGGCATGATCAAATCAAATACTGAATAAAACAGCATGTATACATCTGTTTCTGTCCAATGTCTCAAGGGTATACATGAAAAGAATTCCTGTTTTAATCAGTTTCATATTATTACACATTATCTGATTATGCATTCATAACTGTTACACACACACACACACACACACACACACACACACACACACACACACACACACACACACACACACAAGCATGCGTGCGCACATACTGTAGTAACATTGGGGTGGAACAGATACCAAAATAACAGTCAGCACAGAAAGTTGACCCTGGAGAAATAAATTCTCCCACTGCTCCTCCCGGGACTCAAAGAGTCAAACCCAGGACCTTTCGATCACAAGTCTGACACTCTAACCACTGAGCTATCCCCACTCCCCATTTAGGTTCAGCACTGTGTGCTGTGCTCACAAGTTCTCACTCACCTGCGTTACTCACCTGTTTGCTGTTAGCCATCTGCATGTCAGAAGCATTCTGGGATGCCATGTTTATCAGTGATTCTTGAAGAATCAGGGGGAAATCATGACACTGAGGGCTGTTAAATATTGGCTCCTCAGGCGTCCCAAAGATCCCTCGATGATTTCGCTCTTTGTGCACGGTCATCTTGCTTGCCACAGGTGGTTCCAGCAATGTATAACTTGAAGAGACTGCAGTTTGTGAAATATTGTCTGCTTTGCCAGCACAGTTTGTGAAATATTGTCTGCTTTGCCAGCACAGTTTGTGAAATATTGTTTCACAGGCTGTTTTGCCAGTGCAGTCAATCTGTAAATGTAAGGAAAGGAAATAAAACATAATTTCAATTTAAAAAAAAATATTCACTGGGTTGAACTTTTAAATATATTAAAAATAAATTATTTCCTGTAAAACCACTGACTACCCCCCCCCCCCCACCCCCAATAATATTAATAAATAAAATGAAGAGGGTACCACCACCACCACCCCAAAACAAAACAACAGCAACAACTGACTAACAAAATCTTGTAGTGAAGTTATACCTTATAGGCTTATATGAAACACTATCAGTATTCGAGCATACCACTCTAGATAGAGCTCCCAGTCTCACTAAGCATACCACATTTTCTCACTCTCACTAATCTATCTTGGCTCTTCTTCTTCTTCCATAATAGTGTCTAATTACAACATACTGAAGATTCAAACACATAAAACTAAAGGTTCAAAAGAACACTATTTACTTGGACAAGACACAACTCGCAAATTTGCAGGGTAATCCCTTTTG
>JABMCL010001223.1:335000-367500 GCA_018857735.1 Alviniconcha marisindica | reverse complement strand
ACTGCACATCCATATGCTTCACAATGAAAGAACATAAGGTATGCACATCATTGCATAAACATCCACACAACAACTAGAGCACCAGCTAACCCCAAAACACGTCTGTGAGGTTTTCAAAAACACAGAGCAGTGTGAGCTCATTTTGAACACTCCATGAAAATATTGAACGTAATATAGGTACCCAAAAGGAGAATAAAAACTAACAAAATCAACAAATATAAGTAAATAAATGGCTGATTCAGTGACAATCAACAGACAAATGGCAGGTCAATCAATGCATACATCAATCAAAAAACTTCCTATCCCCACTTCCCATTCACCCCAACATAACCATCCATAACACATCATCAAAAAGGCAAGTTCTTCCCTTCCCCACTCCCACCTTTTCTCCCACTCTACAAAAAACTAACAACATATTTTTTCATGATAATTTAATCTCTGGGGGATAATCCAATCTCTGAGGGGATAATCCAATCTCTGAGGGAATCATCTAATCTCTGAAGGGGGAAAATCTAATCTCTGAGGGATAATCTACTCTCTGGGGGGATAATCTAATTGTGGGGTAATCTAAACTCTGAGGGGATTGGATTAATCAAATTAATCTAATCTGAGGGGATAATCTAATCTCTGAGGAGATAATCTAATTTCTGGGGTGGGTGGGGGGGGGGGGGATACACTAATCTCTGAGGGAACTCCCAAAAGGACACACAAAATATATGAAGGTACCTCTGCAATAATACTACACATAATTGTTCACAACAGAGCATCAGGAACAGTGGACCAAAGCTGGGAAGCGCCTGTAAAATATCAAATTACAGCCGATTCCCTGTGGCTGCCCAAAACACACACCAAAAAAAATGAACAAAATTAACCTCAGTCAAACTAGATGTGGCGACTATTCTGTGCAAAGTCAAAAATGCATTCCTTATATATCCTGATGTCTGAAGAAAAAAAAGAAAAAAAAGAAGAAAGAAAAAAAGGCTTTTCAGGATGACCACAGCTCCAAAAGGTTCCATCCCCATTCCATGGCACACTTGATGACCAGCCATTCTTGGGCCTTGTTTGGCATGACACTACAACATTGGCATGACACTACAGCATTGGCATAACACTACATGTAGTAATGGTATGTACAGGTGTGTAAAGTAAATCAAAACACTAAACACATCTCAAAATCGTGCAGCAACCCAGCCCAACTGCATATATGATGCATGCAGTTTAAACCCACAATGTGTCGGAGACAAATAATCAAAATAACGACTGCATGTGTAAAAACAGCCGCAGCAACAACAAAAACATACACGCACACGCACTCAAAGTGTACACAAACCATTCATTCCATGACATCTTTCAGCAGAGTTCCTACAAGCAAAGAACAACATGCCACCAGGACTGGAAAGGAACACCAGACTGTGTGACAGTGACCTGACCAATCACCTGTCAATCTCAGCAGGAAAAAACAACAAAGGGAGGGGCTGGGGTTGGGGGGGGGGGGGGGTCCTTGGGCCTCTTTCAAAACTGCTACTGTCATGAACAGCGAGAGACATGGAAATAAGCTAAAAGAAATAATAATAAAGGGGATTTCTGTAGCACCCATCTGCCGCAGAAGGTGGGAGAGCACAGGGCGCTTTACAATAACACTAACAACACACACACCTCTCTCTCTCTCTCTCACACACTCTCTCTCTCTCACACACACACACACACTCTCTCTCTCTCTTACTCACTCACACACACTCACTCTCTCTCTCTCTCATACACACCCAAAAAACCTAGCTCAGTGGATGGGGTGGATATACAGCCACGGCTGTGAAGAAGAGTTTAGAAATAGTTACTGAACCTGAACAGAGTGTATCAGGTCTGCACATCATTACCTTGGACCTCAGGGAAAACGATTAAAGTACACCCAGCCAGTCACTACCACAGCAGCAGCAAGACACTAAATCACAGGGATCAAAAAGTCGTGGATCATGGCACTCGTCTGCACCCTGTTTGCTGAAAAATCTATCAGCACACATGAGAAGGTTCGTTTTACTGTGACAGAGTTGGATACTTTGTACTTAATGCCCAGCCAAACATGAAGGTTAAACGCAGGGCCCAACACATTCCATCCTACCAAAAAAAAGGAGTCTGAGTCTCTATTATGATGTGTCACTTCTTTGTGTGAAGAGGCTGTGGAGGAAAAAAAAAGGTCTTGAAAGAACTGGGAAGGCTGTTGCAGAAATCGACAGTCGAATCTGGGTTGGAAAGGCTGAGTTTTGTAGAATCTGGGTTGGAAAGGCTGAGTTTTGGGCAGCACTTCAAACGCCTGTTGGTAGGTCAGACACTACACAGCATTGATTGACTGATTGATTAAACTTTATTTCTCCATGGTGAAGATACTAGCACAAAGGCCGACTTACATATCTGCAGTATACACACTGAAGACTAGTTGTTGGTGAGATATGGCTCCATAGAAATGACTACTATAATTATCATTATTATTACTATTGCTTCATACATTTTTGTAGCCTGTTTTGAAGCTTGCTGTTTTGTAAGTCGAGATACTCCATTTCCTTCCTCTATTACAATACAGAACAGATTTCCCACTGCTGTATAAAACTGGACAGAGAACATCAACTCTGTGCTGAAAAAAGTGAACTTCAGAAGGTATTGCATGAGAAAGCTGAGATCATTTGGAGTCAATTCAGATACATGTTAGTAACTTTCAGTCTTTTTATAATGCTGTAATATGTACCCTTATTATGTTTGGTTCTGTCTGTTTGGGGTGGGAATATCTGAACATCTGACTGAAGGAGGTTGGAAAAGACTGTAAAAAAAAAAAAGCTGGTCACATTGTGGGAAAGCCACTGGACAGTTTTAAGATTACATGAAAAGACTGGACAGAAAACTAATGCAAATGTTAAATGATCCTACACACCCAACGTGAACTTGAGAAGGTATTGCATGAGAAAGATGAGATCATCTGGAGTCAATTCAGCTACATGTTAGTAACTTTCAATCTTTTTATAATGCTGTAATATGTACCCTTATTATGTTTGGTTCTGTCTGTTTGGGGTGGGAATATCTGAACATCTGATTGAAGGAGGTTGGAAAAAGAAGAAGCTGGTCACGTTGTGGGAAAGCCACTGGACAGTTTTAAGACTACACGAAAAGAGACTGGACAGAAAACTAATGCAAATGTTAAATGATCCTACACATCCAACGAGACACTAGTTTGACAGCAGATGCAGCAACAGAGTGGAAGATTTTTGCTCCTGAGAGCAAATACAAACTGTTATAAAGTCTCGTTTTTACCCTCAGTTTTTAATGAAAATTATATATAACAGTCACTGTGTGTGTGTGTGTGCATAAGTCTGCTGAGCTAACTTTCCATGGCTATGTGTCCCTAAAGATTTTATTTGAGAGTTTTTGTTTTTGTTTGTCTGACATAACATTATTCCATGTAATTTTGGGTTTGCTAGGTATTAACATTAGATCAATGCTTTAGTGTGTGTAGACTGAGAGACAGGGTGTGTGTCCAAGAGCGGGTATGTGTGTGTGTGTATCATGACTTTGAATTATTGAGATATGTGCAATTCAATTCTTCGTTGTACAATAATAGGATGAATAAAGTATATTGTTAGTGTTGTTATAAGTAGTAGTAGTAGTAGTAATTGCATTTTAATGTCCTGTCAACCACACAGGGTCACCTCAGGACAGTCAAACTCAGATCATAAGCAAATACACATTTCTAAACTCTTGTCACATATATATCAACCTTCTGTCAAGTCAATCTACAAAACCAATCACTTCGCAAACATAAAACATATTGTTATAAAAAAGATTTCCTGCTTATATAGAAAAGATTTCCTGCCTCTATGTACAGAAAAAAGAGTATTCATCACAGGATGTTTCACAGCAATCCGCTGCGTGACAATGACTCATCAGGGCAGACAGGATTCATTCACATTCCTGGACACAGTCTTTTCACGCAACCCTTCTCATCATAACAAAAAGATTATCACCAAATACCGCTAAAATCTATCAAAATGCACACAGCCATCACCTGAATCAGATTTCCTTATTTCTAACTTTATGTTATGCCTAACAGAGCTGACTGTACAAGTCACCTCCATGTTTGGTTTCCTTAATCTGACAATTTTATGCAAATGAAGCACAAAAACAGTCCAAAAAGTGACAGAAATTAAACTATGTGTTAAACTAATTGCTAGAAAGATGGACACTTTTATTTCTTTTATTAAATAGTGAATAACTAAACAAAAAACAGATATCCAAAAAAATACAAAAAAAACAAAAAACAAATGGATAAAAATATACCCCCCCGCCCCCCCTTTGAAAAAACCCACAAAAAACCCCTTTATATTTATATATAAAATATATAGTGAATCATGTTGTAAAAACCCTAGCACTGAGTACATTGACAGCCAAACAGGTCACAAAATGAGGTAGGTCGTAGTAGGAAATAGGTCCTCCAGTGACTCTATGCACTGTCTACATCTTTGAACTATCACAAGCACACTATCAGATCAGCCATTATTTGCTTTCAATAATTAGATACTGATTTTTAGCACCCCGTCATCTGTGCAGGTCATACTTAACTGGGCCATATTATGTGTGGTCTTTTTTGTGGCCAGTCCATACACATTATAACTGTTTATGTACACACGCATGTACAGATCACAGATAAAAAAACTTCTTGTTTTTAACCGTTTCAGCAAAGCAAAAGCAGACAACGAAACAGATAAACTATGCAAATCATACATTTTTAGAGGTCCATTTTATACAATTATTGTCATCCCAAAATCAAATTTATATATGCCATTCAAAAGGATTCTTGTTTGCAGGCTAAGACATCTTAATTTCACATGTTTATAATAATGATATTATAATAAATGAGATTTGTATAGCGCATCAACTACCATAAGCATGATGCTTCCGCTGTCAGTAACATTGATAAATCATAGGTATCCCTCTGTTAACAAAAACAATATGCAAAACTATTTAATCAATTCAAAATGGAAATACATCATAAATGATAACAATGCATAGTCACTGACCACCCATACACTAACAATTCTCACAAACATCACACAGATGCGCACATATTCATTAAAGTACTAACAAAACAATGAACAACAACACAAATTTAAACTGTCTGCTGTCAGTAACATTGATAAATCATAGGTATCCCTCTGTTAACAAAACAATCTGTTACCAGCCCTGTGACAAAACAATCTGTTACCAGTCCTGTGACAAAACGATCTGTTACCAGCCCTGTGACAAAACGATCTGTTACCAGCCCTGTGACAAAACGATCTGTTACCAGGCCTGTGACAAAACGATCTGTTACCAGTCCTGTGACAAAACAATCTGTTACCAGTCCCATGACAAAACGATCTGTTACCAGTCCCGTGACAAAACGATCTGTTACCAGCCCTGTGACAAAACGATCTGTTACCAGCCCTGTGACAAAACGATCTGTTACCAGTCCTGTGACAAAACAATCTGTTACCAGTCCTGTGACAAAATAATCTGTTACCAGTCCCGTGACAAAACGATCTGTTACCAGTCCTGTGACAAAACGATCTGTTACCAGTCCTGTGACAAAACGATCTGTTACCAGTCCCGTGACAAAACGATCTGTTACCAGTCCTGTGACAAAACGATCTGTTACCAGTCCTGTGACAAAACGATCTGTTACCAGTCCTGTGACAAAACGATCTGTTACAAGTCCTGTGACAAAACGATGTTACCAGTCCTGTGACAAAATAATCTGTTACCAGTCCTGTGACAAAATAATCTGTTACCAGTCCTGTGAGAAAACAAATTGTTACAAGTCCTGTGACAAAACAATCTGTTACAAGTCCTATTTGTGAACTGTACTCCTAGTTATAAGTCCTGTGACAAAACAATGTTACAAGTCCTATTTGTGAACTGTACTCCTAGTTATAAGTCCTGTGACAAAACAATATTTACAAGCCCTACTTGTGAACCGTACTCCTAGGTCTATGTTCAGCAGGTTTAAGCTTGCAGCGCAGAACAAGCTGTGGTTTTCAACAGCAGGGCAAACAGCGGTTGCCTTTAACTTGTTTAAGTTTAGACTGTGCAGCACTAAGGGAAAGCAGTGCATGTGGATGCAGCACACATTTTCTGAATCGCTGCCTTTGATACTAATAATGACAGGGAATTTATAGAGCGCTTTCAGAAACTCCAATGTTTTTACAACTTACTGAAAGAAAAACCTGCAATGCGCAGATACAATGGTATATAAATAAGCAACAAAAACAAAACATTAACATATTCATACAAAGCATGGCGAAACACACATGATCGCACCCACGTGACAAGACTAACTAGGATTATTGTTTCCTGTCGTCACATCCACCCCACCCCAACCTCCATTCTTGTCATCATATCCACCCCACCCTAACCCCCATTCTGTTTCCCCAATGGGTTAGGGACCCCCTCCCCCCCACCCCCCCTCCCTTGACCACCCTAATCCAACCCCCCTCCAGAAACAAAGAAAAAACAAGGTGTCCAACCATACTATTTGAACATAATAAGCAAGAGCACACACAGTGTATGCACGTGCCACATTTTCCACTGCATGAGAACTTTGCAATAAAAGTTTGTTGTTTCCAGACAGTTTTGTGTAGTATGAATTTGGTCCAAAAGACACCAAAAAAATTGTGGATGGGGGTGGGGGGGGGGGGGGGTCAGGTGCTGAAAGAAGTTGGGGAAGGAGATCGAGGGATTTCGGGGGGGAAGGGGTTATCATTTTATTTATTTTTTATCATGTGTCCAGTGTAGACTGATCCATCCCACACTGATGCCAGAGGCTGTCAGTGATGGGTACACGACAGGGCCTTTAGTGACAGGTACTGTCATGGAAGGTTCAACCAGCGAACTAAATGCAGGTCAATATCACAGGATCTTTCAAACCACTTACCAGTGTACCAATACAATTATCCCCATTGTGGTCTTTACGAGCAGCGTGAAAAAAAAGTATTCACTGCATGAATCACGTCATTGGCCCAACCAGATTTTTCACAACATGCATTTCGTTTGTGGATCAAAATGATCATGTAAATTCGAACGCTCACCTCTTTAATAAAACGGAACAAAAAACAGCAACGCTAGGGTCCACAAAAAGGGTGACAGTGCACTGCCCTAAACACCCATTCCTTTGCTGGCTGTAGCTGCAACTCTTAAGGCTTGATTATCTCCTCCAGCATTTCCATTGGTGTACTTCGCACCTGGGTTTCTTAGCAACGAAGCCCAGTAGTTCTCAGTGTAACGCACACCATGCCTACCTTCTACCATCCTGGACATTTTCACCCTCTGCATCCAGGGCCCATGGGCACCAGTTTCTTGACAACTGCTGGGCACCAGCTGTTAGTGACAGCTGCTGGGCACTAGATATTAATGACAGCTGCTGGGCACCATCTGTTACTGACAGCTGCTGGGCACCAGTTGTTACTGACAGCTGCTGGGCACCAGCTGTTACTGAGAGCTGCTGGGCATCAGTTGTTATCAACAGCTGCTGGGCACCAGTCTTCACTGACAGCTGCCGGGCACCTGTTATTACTGACAGCTGCTGGGCACCAGCTGCTGAGCACCCGTTATTACTGACAGCTGCTGGGCACCCGTTGTTACTGACAGCTGCTGGGCACCAGTTATTACTGACAGCTGCTGGGCACCAGTTATTACTGACAGCTGCTGGGCACCAGTCATCACTGACAGCTGCTGGGCACCAGTTGTTACTGACAGCTACTGGGCACCAGTTGTTACTGACAGCTGCTGGGCACCAGTTGTTACTGACAGCTGCTGGGCACCAGCTGTTATTGACAGCTGCTGAGCGCCAACTGTCATTGACGTTGGACACCAGTTGTTACTAACAGCTGTCAGTGATGGAGGTAAATGGGTGGAGACCGTGCATGAAGACTGGACTACAAGTTGTTGTTTTAAGCCCTCCCATGTGAGACAGATACTTTGCAGTTACTTGGCACACTGTGCAACTACAGGGTGGTGGAGGTAACAGGGTGGAGGCTGTGCACAAAGACTGCAGGTTGTTGGTCAAGCCCTCCAGTTGAGCCAGGTACTTGTGGCACACCTTGGCAGTGCAACTACAGAGTGGTGGAGGTAACAGGGTGGAGGCCGTGCACAAAGACTGTGGGCTGCAGGTTGTTGGTCAAGCCCTCCAGTTGCGACAGGTACTTGACGTAGCTGGTTGTGTCCACAGGGGGATTCGGGAGGTAGAGGAACGACACAGCCGTGCGACTTGAGTTGGCCACAATCAGCTCGTTCAGCGCCTTCACGAAGTTCTCTGGAACCTGTCAACAGCAGAGAGAGAAAAAGAATGGCGCGTCAACAGTTGTGATCATGTATGTTACTCACCCAGAACTTTAATGTCTGCACTCCTCACTGGAAAATGCAATGTAGACCTAGCTCCACCAGTAAAATATTCTATCAATCCATGTGTGAGGCACTGTTCTGTTCCATAACAATCTTTCCATGTTTAACCTCTTCTCCACAGCTTACTTCAAGCACACTCAGGTTACTAAATTTACTTTACTATGCCTTATAATAACTTATTTGATAAAGCAACTCAACAACATTTTCATGAGCGCTATACTACAAAGCAGTTCGTCATCAAATTTACAATTTCAAAACAAATCGATAAATTATATACATTATACATTACTTAAACAGGCCTAAAACAAGCCAGTAAAATGGTAAACTAACCAGATCTATACATACATCAATATACACGTGCATCCAAAATTTATTTTAAAACACATACGGATATATTATGCTAAAGGCGCTTCCAATGCCAACTTCTTCATGCTGGAGTCATGCCCCCATCCACCTCATCCTGTGTAAACAAGGCGGTAAACTACACATCTGAACTAAACAACATCTTCATCTGACCTGTTCCTCCTCCTCCTCCTCTTTCCTGTGGACAGACTGGGGTCCTGCAGGTAGTGATGGACTCACCTCTCTGTACTCTTGGATCTTGTCGCCATCCTCCTCACCCTTAGTGGACATGCTGAGGTCCTGCACGGTAGTAATGGACTCACCTCTCTGTACTCCTGACCTTGTCGCAGTCCTCCTTACCCTCAGACTTGGGTCCTGCAGGTAGTGCTGGAGAGAGCGCTAACTGCAGGACCAGCTACATGTCCAGCAATCAGACTGGGGTCCTGCAGGTAGTGGTGGACTCACCTCTCTGTACTCCTGAATCTTGTCGCCGTCTTCCTCGCCCTCGGTGGACAGACTGGGGTCCTGCAGGTAGTGCTGGAGGTGGTCCCAGCTGACCACCTGGATGCGGGCCATGATGCGCAGCTGTCGCAGGAACATGCCTAGCTTCTGCTCCTTGTGCACCGTGTTGTCTGTGCTGGCGTTGACCGGCAGAAACACACGCAGGGTGGTGTGTGCTCGCCAGCTCGGCACCATGTTCAGGATGCAGGCAATCTGACAGAAGAAAACATACAGGGATGGAGGCTGACTGGTTACCTGACAAGGCACAGTAGTGATGGAGGCTGCCTGGTTACCTGACAAGGCACAGTTCTGATGGAGGCTGACTGGTTACCTGACAAGGCACAGTTCTGATGGAGGCTGACTGGTTACCTGACAAGACACAGTTCTGATGGAGGCTGGCTGCTTACCTGACAAAGCACAGTTCTGATGGAGGCTGACTGGTTACCTGACAAGGCACAGTTCTGATGGAGGCTGACTGGTTACCTGACAAGGCACAGTTCTGATGGAGGCTGACTGGTTACCTGACAAGGCAGTTCTGATGGAGGCTGGCTGGTTACCTGACAAGGCACAGTAGTGATGGAGGCTGACCGGTTACCTGACAAGGCACAGTTCTGATGGAGGCTGACTGGTTACCTGACAAGGCACAGTAGTGATGGAGGCTGGCTGGTTACCTGACAAGGCACAGTAGTGATGGAGGCTGACTGGTTACATGACAAGGCACAGTTCTGATGGAGGCTGGCTGGTTACCTTACAAGGCACAGTAGTGATGGAAGCTGACTGGTTACCTGACAAGGCACAGTTCTGATGGAGGCTGACTGGTTACCTTACAAGGCACAGTAGTGATAGAGGCTGACTGGTTACCTAACAAGGCACAGTAGTGATAGAGGCTGCACAGTTACCTGACAAGGCACAGTTCTGATGGAGGCTTGCTGGTTACCTGACAAGGCAATGTCTTTGACTGTCTAAAATAAGCTGGACATGTCCAAAAATGATCTGATGTTAATGTACCAAGCAAAGACACACACATGCACACACTCACCCACACCCACATTTAAACGTACTCACACATTTTACCTTACTTCAACAAATATAAGTCAAATCTTCAAACTTAGGCTGCAAGAAACATTTCTGCCAAAGCCTCCATCCCAAAGATGGGACAGAGAGTTTTTATTTTCATCTCTCTGAAAGTGATCAGACTGGTATTAGGCAGGAAGCAATTATGAGAGTCACCAGACCCCATTACAACAGACCTCAGGTATATATTATATGATAGCCACTGGACTCTGTTATAGTCTTACACTGTACTGAAAACCATTGGATGCCATTACAGCAGACTTTAGTTATGAAGCATCAGATCCTGGTACAGTCCATTCTGGTTGTGAGAGCTGCAGAATATTATGACAATGTACTCTGATCAAGAGAGCCACTGAGCACAGTTCAGTGATGAACTTGCAAATGTGAGATTGGTTCTCACACTGGATCCCATTTCAAATTGTCTCCCTTGACCCATAGACTCGCTCCATAGTTCTAGGCCTCACAAGTGTTCACTGTGGGCAACTGTGCACTGTCATGTATGCAAACAACATACAAATACACATGTGCATCCAATCATACATGAGTGTGTATGTGTGTATATGTGTGCAAGAGTGTGTGTGTTTGTGTGTATAAAGTATAAACATAGTCATACATGAGTGTGTATGCGTGTATTTGTGTGCAAGAGAATGTATGTATGTACGTATGTGTGTGTGTGTGTATAAACACAGCGTTTGTGTGTATAAACACAAACAAGTATGAATACACAAACATTCTCTCAAACACACATACCCCCCCCCCCCCAACAGAAACAGTAACACCCACACACGGATGCACACCCACACACATTAGTGATTACACACACACACTCACTCACACACACACACACACACACCTGCAGCATGAAGAGACTGGTGTTGTCAAAGAAGCTGGCCATCTGTGGCTGGAAGAGGTTGATGGGCCAAACATCGATGAAGGAGTTGACGGTCGAGGAGGTGATTTGACGCTTGTCAAGCAGATGAAAGTGACGACACAGGCACAGGTTTTTGTGCATCTTCAGGCTATCTCGGATCATCATCACATACTCAGTTGCCGAAATATGGCGCTGGTCTTCCACATCACGGATTCCATCAAAGAATGATGCAACTTCTTCATAGGTTCCATTTTCCACCTAAAGCAAAGGGTGACAATACTTTCAAAGCAACTTACATGGAAAATGCATAGGCAGGAATTCATTCTAAATGAAAATAGCAATACATAACAGATTTAAAAAAAAAATGTTTAACAAACAGTTCATAAGGATCATATTGTAAAATGTTTAGTACAACATACTCAAAATGCAAACAGTACGAACTACAATCATCCTTGATATATATTTAAAAAAATAATGATGTGTTTTTTGCATAAAATGATAAGTCAGATCAGTGTTATTGACAGTAAAGATTTTGGCTTTGGGCAAGGCAGGCAGACTGGTGTTCCAAGTCCTGTTCAAATCAGACCACAGCCTAATAAAGGCATTCACATTTCAGGAGACCAAGGTCATGGATTTTTCAAGGACTCTCAAGGGCCAATTTTCTCATTTTTAAGGAACCAATCCGATTTTTTTTTAAAGCACACCAAAAAAAAAAAGCGAAGAAAAACCTGCTTTCACAAGAAAGAAGAAAATCTGAAACAAAGATGACTGCTAGCATTGTGAAACAGAAACAAAACCCTTACGTTACTTTCTGAAGTAACCAGATTGGGAGGTAGGACAATGAACAGTAAGACAGGGACAGCAGGACTGGGTCAAGAGGTATGCTTCAGTCAAAGTCTTTGTGACACAAGAGACACAGCGACAGGTATCGTCAGAAAACTCAACCAGACTAGAGTACCCATCTCAAACTTTACGGACTTTCAGGTCCAGGACCGACTCAACTTAAAGGACTTTCAAGGCTTTGAAAAAGGGGCTTTCAAAATTGAAGAACTCAGAAGTACACTGAATATATGTATAAACCCTATTTATAAGATCAATTACAACAAAAAGACAGAAACCTGCTCGTCCATATCAGTAATTTTCCACCAAACAAGTACACTGGTTCCTTCTGTCCACTTCAGACAGAGAAACAAAAACGAGGAAAAAAATGTACAAGGTTGCGTGTGATGGAACGGGCAGGCTGGAAGTAAAGAACAAAAAACAAGCCACAGCCAGCGGTTCCTGAATTTTATTCCTCTTTAGATGGCATCGACAAGACAATTGGTCCAGCCTTTTACTTCTCTCTGTGCTGCCTTCCTTACTACGTCTTGGAGTAATGTTGAAAATACAATGATATGCAAAGAAAAATTACAATTGAATAATGTTATATTCCTCCCCCTACACAGAAACAAAGAGAGTGAGTAAAACAGAGTGACTGACAGAGCACAATAATATCATGTTAATGAGCAGATGCACTCAGTCACAAGGAAACAAAAGAAGCACCATGCATGTGTGTGTGTGTGTGTGTGTGTGTGTGTGTGTGTGTGTGTTTATTTTACCATGCTTTGCATACAAATACTTATAAATTTTTATACATTTTGTTTTGTTTGTTTATATACTGTTGTAAATCAGCATTTGTGCGTTGCATGTTCTTCTTTCAGTTGTAAAGCGCTTTGAGTCTCTGAAAGCACTCTATAAATTCCCTATTATCATTACATCACGTGCAAAGAAGCGTCGTTTGCGGGGCCGGGTCTTGACGAGAGTGTCAATGGGTGGGGAGCTGTCGTAAAAGCCCAGGCAGACAGTGTTGGGTTTCATGCCCCCGAGGCCGGACACTCGCACCAGCTGTTGGAAGCCTTCGATGACACTGTTGGCCAGAGTTACCTCCACAAAGGCCTTGATCTTCAGGTGGTCCACCATCTGCCACACACACATAACAGATTATTTATGGCGCCTCATCTTGTAAGATCCCAGAGCACTTAAGACATACAGATATGCTCATTTCATCACACACATGCATGCACGCACACACACACGTGCATGCCACACACACACACACACACACACACACACACACACACACACACACCACCACCACCAGGGTGTATGCTAATAAGAACACTTAACAATAATAATAATAAAGATTTCTATAGTGCCCATCTACCTCACAAAGTGGAAGCAGGGGACAATAACAGTACCGATACTTACAATAACATACACACATGCATGCATGCATCAGTACACTGAGCAGCATCGACCCAAACCCCCTTACTTTAAGCCACTATGTGATACATACACCAGTACACTGTCACGCACTGTGTCACATACATCAGTACACTGAGCAGCATCAACCCAAACCCCCTCACTCTGAGCCACTATGTGATACATACACCAGTACACTGTAACGCACTGTGTCACATACATCAGTACACTGTGCAGCATCAACCCAAGCCCCCTCACTTTGAGCCACTGTGTGATACATACACCAGTACACTGTAACGCACTGTCACATACATCAGTACACTGGCAGCATCAACCCAACCCCCTACTTTAGCCACTTGTGATACATACACCAGTACACTGTACGCACTGTGTCACATACATCAGTACACTGAGCAGCATCAACCCAAACCCCCTCACTTTGAGCCACTTGTGATACATACACCAGTACACTGTAACGCACTGTGTCACATACATCAGTACACTGTGCAGCATCAACCCAAACCCCCTCACTTTGAGCCACTGTGTGATACATACACCAGTACACTGTAACGCACTGTCACATACACCAGTACACTGTAACGCACTGTGTCACATACATCAGTACACTGTAATGCACTGTGTCACATACATCAGTACACTGTAACGCACTGTGTCACATACATCAGTACACTGTAACACACTGTGTCACATACATCAGTACACTGTAACGCACTGTGTCAATACATCAGTACACTGTAACACACTGTGTCACATACATCAGTACACTGCGCAGCATCAACCCAAGCCCCCTCACTTTGAGCCACTGTGGCAGTAGATCGTTGACAGGGTCGTTCTGGTGGTCATCCAGGCGACCAGTCTGGACGTGGCCAATCACATACAGGCCGCTCTTCTTGATGTCATTGATAAAGTCCATCAGCTGGCAGGACTGGCGAGGGTTGGCCACCATCAGAAGGATCTGGGGTCGCCAGTACTTGACGTGCGACTTCCGGGGGTCCAACATCAGCAGGTATTTTCGCACCTGAACAGAGAACACAGTCATACAAACAACTGTCCGCATGGACACAGAACACAGTCCTACAACAGCTGTCCGCATGGACACAGAACACAGTCCTACAACAGCTGTCTCCATGGACACAGAACACAGTCCTAAAACAGCTGTCCACATGGACACAGAACACAGTCCTAAAACAGCTGTCTCCATGGACACAGAACACAGTCCTAAAACAGCTGTCTCCATGGACACAGAACACAGTCCTAAAACAGCTGTCTCCATGGACACAGAACACAGTCCTAAAACAGCTGTCCCATGGACACAGAACACAGTCCTACAACAGCTGTCCCATGGACACAGAACACAGTCCTACAACAGCTGTCCCATGGACACAGAACACAGTCCTAAAACAGCTGTCCCATGGACACAGAACACAGTCCTAAAACAGCTGTCCACATGGACACAAAACACAGTCCTACAACTAGCTGTCTCCATGGACACAAAACACAGTCCTACAACAGCTGTCCACCATGGACACACAACACAGTCATTCAACAGCTGTCTAAGTGGACACACAACTCAGTCATGTAACAACAGCTGTCTAAGTGGACACACAACTCAGTCATGTAACAACAGCTGTCTAAGTGGACACACAACTCAGTCATGTAACAACAGCTGTCTAAGTGGACACACAACTCAGTCATGTAACAACAGCTGCCATGGAAATACAATGCTTAACACATGATTAAGAACGACAATCATACTCAAACAATAATACCCCCACCCTCCATCCTACCTAATGGCAGATCAAAGCCTGTGCAACGGACCCCTAAGTGGAGGGTAGGAAGCACCACCACCAAGAAGAACCCCCCACCAACACCCCATTTTTACCTGGTGGAAGATCAAGGCCTGTGCAACAGACCCCTAAGTGGAGGGTAGGAAGCATCACCAACATGAACGACCTCCCGCCTACCCCCATTTTTACCTGGTGGAAGATCAAGTCTTCTGTGACAGACCCCTAAGTGGACGGTAGGAAGCATCACCAACAAGAACAACCCCCACCCCATTTTTACCCGGTGGAAGATCAAGTCCTCTACAACAGACCCCTAAGTGGAGGGTAGGAAGTATCACCACCAAGACCCTCCACCCCCACCCCACACACCCATCTCCCTTTTACCTGGTGGAAGATCAAGGCCTGCGAGATGGACCCCCAGGTGGAGGGCAGGGAGCGGATGTGCAGCAGGATGATGAGAACCAGCATCAGGACCAGAGCGACGGAGGTGTAGATGGGGCTGATCAGGAAGCACATGACCATGCAGCCAACCAGGCCCAGCGCGCACGTGTGCCAAGTGAAGTAGCGGAACGTGGGCCTGAGACCACCACACAAGCGAGGGATTAGAGCTATGAATGCCGGATGAAATACCGAACATCAGCCCAAGAACACAACACAAGGCATTAGAGTTAGGAGTGCCAGATGAAATACCAAACATCAGCCCAAGAACACGTCATTAGAGTTAGGAGTGTCGGATGAAATACCAAACATCAGCCCAAAAACACAAAACAAGGCATTAGAGTCAGGAGTAAACCCCATGAAGATGGATTTTTTTTTTTACATTTTGAATATAAAAACTCCTTTGGGGGCATTTTCCTTCCCAGCTGATCTGCATACATATCACATTTCTTAGTCTGTACATTGTCAAGAACTGTTGCACAGCCTCGGTTAGTGTAGCTGGTGTCACTACACCACTGACGAAGAACTTTGCCAGCCACATCCACTTTCCAGATGAAATCACCTTGTGGAAACGTTCATAGCCATTTTCGAACAAATGCATATCAATGCTGACCCAGAGCCTCCGCTAGACTGGCATATGCCGGTTTTTACTGGTAAATATTTCCCCGAATATCGGTAAAAAATAAAGTCGCCAGTACCACGTACCGGCTGAAACTGAGTGCTTTGTCCGACTTGCTGGTGATCATGCTCTGTACCCTGGGTCCAGAAGCAAGTGGAAGTTTCGGCTAAGATTGCTTCCAGTGTTGATCAGCAAGCAAAACAATAAACACCCACTGTCACACCAGATGCTGTACGCGTCACATGCTAGAGTGAAAACTTTCACTGCCAGCACCCCCCCCCAACCTCAAATGGACAGGTCCCAAGGTATGAGCGCTGACTGCAAGATAGGCTACCGGACTGTTCCATGCTCTTCTGTTTGAATAAACTGGTTGTGCTGTACGGGTTTTCCCGCTCTGCTTTCATTCTAGATCTAACTGCATCAATATAGTGCAAAGAAGCATAGTTGTTTTTTTTTTGCACAACGCCGACAGAATCATCTGTATCATCATCCACTTCAAACAAAGAAACCACTGAAATGGCAAAAGTAAGCAAAATGTGCCCCCTACCTGAAGTTTGGCGCCGAAGCCAGTTCCAGACCTAAGCAGGCCAGGTTGACCGCAGCGTAGGAGAGCAGGAAAAAGACGGAGGTGGCCGGGGCAATGGCGTTCAGCGAACCAATCAACAGCACCAACTGCAACAATTGGAACAGGAAAAGGACAGTTGGAATCTGTCACACACACACACACACACTCACTCACTCAGTTTCACAGACCCATACTCATTTATTTGCAAATATGAACTCGAGCTCAAAAACTTGATTTTACAAGGATTGTAGTTTAGGTTCCGTCAAAAACCTAACAACTAGTCCTTGCTAAGCTACTAATGAGTAACATAAAATTTTCTCATGAACACTTGTCAAGCACCTCAACTCAACATGAGCCCTAAGCGCTTCACAATGGCAACTACTGAGCTATTCTTTGCGTCAGAGTAGACCTGTGTGGTGTTCTCATGTGCAACTCTGAATGAGTGTAGGTTTATGCAGTGTGTTTTTAATATCCACGGAAGTGGTTACAGCACTGTCTGGTTGATACATGGCTATTGCCACTGCTGCTGTCTCGGTGCAAGTTATGTGTACACCATACAACCATGCACCAGTTTGCAGTGTCACTTTATTCAAAGCCACATACATAGGGTGCGTGCATGCTTGGCCGTTGCCTGCCACCTTCACTTTTGGCAGAATGACCAGGATCTTTTACATGCTACTGCGGTGACACAGGACCAGAACAGACACCAAGTACGAGTCTGCACAGAAAGTTGACGCTGGAGAATAAAATTCTCCCACCGCTCCTGCTGGGGCTCAAACCCGAGACCTTTTCGTTATGAGTCCATCACTCTACCTGGAGCTATCCCTGCACCCCTTGACTCAACTCACTGAGCAGTTCAGGGCTAGACTGAAAGGAATACTCATGTGGAAGTCATGAACAAGCATGGTGTCTGTATGAGAGGCTGCATGAAGCAGTTTGCCTGAACCAGGAACCAGGAGATGGTGGATCAGGATGTACCTCAACCAGGAACCTGTATACTGTATGTAAGGTCATATAAAACAAGTGTAGCGGAACTAGTTGGCACATGCATGCATTATGGTGGAGTACATGAACCAGGAACCAGGAGACAGTGTACTGTACACAACGTCATGTAAAGGGAGTGTAGGGGAACAGAGGGTGTCTGTACGCACATTTGTGAACCAGAACCAGGTGATGATGCAATGACACTGTTCTATGCAAGGTTGTCTCAAGTGAGCATAGCAGAACCAGATGGTGTATGAACGTATGTGTGGTTGTGTGCCTGAACCAGAAACCAGATGATGCAATGACACTGTTCTATGCAAGGTTGTCTCAAGTGAGCGTAGCAGAACCAGATGGTGTATGATGTGTAGTTGTGCCTGAACCAGAAACCAGATGATGCAATGACACTGTTCTATGCAAGGTTTTCTCAAGTGAGCGTAGCAGAACCAGATGGTGTATGATGTGTAGCTGTGCCTGAACCAACCAGAAACCAGATGATGCAATGACACTGTTCTATGCAAGGTTTTCTCAAGTGAGCATAGCAGAACCAGATGGTGTATGATGTGTAGTTGTGCCTGAACCAGAAACCAGATGATGCAATGACACTGTTCTATGCAAGGTTTTCTCAAGTGAGCGTAGCAGAACCAGATGGTGTATGATGTGTAGTTGTGCCTGAACCAGAAACCAGATGATGCAATGACACTGTTCTATGCAAGGTTGTCTCAAGTGAGCATAGCAGAACTAGATGGTGTATGAACGTATGTGTGGTTGTGTGCCTGAACCAGAAACCAGATGATGCAATGACACTGTTCTATGCAAGGTTTTCTCAAGTGAGCGTAGCAGAACCAGATGGTGACTGTATCTATGCATAATTTCATCATGTGTATCTGTACCAAACCAGGAGATGATGCATTGTCTGTGAGGTTGTGTAAAGTGATGGAGTGCAGCAAAACCAGACAGGCCATTTTATCTAGTCACGTACCTGAACCAGGAACCAGGAGATGTTGCATTAAAGGTAAGGATGTCAGGCTGTGTAAAATGAGTGCTGCAGAGCCAGATAAAATTGTATACATGCAGTCATGTACCTGAACCAGAAACCAGGAGATGAGGACGGCCATGTAAGGGGTTGCCGGACTTGGTGGTGATGGTTGCTGGCTTCAGAATGACCCCTGGTGAACACAAACTCACCATTCAGTGACTTCACCATGGACAACCATGTTTTAGTACAAACAACACTATTGGCACCAAACTCACACAGAACAGAGGATGTACCTCTGGTGGAGTTTATGCACCTTGTATTTACACGCATGCCAGGTGAGAGTTACCGTAG
The DNA here is from genome assembly GCA_018857735.1 of Alviniconcha marisindica. Lineage (NCBI taxonomy): Eukaryota > Metazoa > Mollusca > Gastropoda > Provannidae > Alviniconcha > Alviniconcha marisindica. The sequence goes on along the minus strand of JABMCL010001223.1, from coordinate 348,315 downwards.
GCAACTCGGGTCTTTGTTGTTATACTTGTGTTACATATTTTGAACACTAATTAACTCCCTTGTGTGTTGATCTCACACAGAACAATGACTCCACGACATGGACAACCAAGTTTTACAGACAACAACATTGGAGTCAAACTCACACAGAACAGTGACTCCTCACTGTGGACAACCATGTTTTACATACACTATAGGAGCCAAACTCACATAGAACAGTGACTCTTCACCATGGACTACTATGTTTTACATACAACACCATTGGAGCCAAACTCATACAGAACAGTGACTCTTCACCATGGACTACCAAGTTTCACATACAACACTATTGGAGCCAAACTCACACAAAACCATGACTCTTCACTGTGGGCAACCATGTTTTACATACACTAGTGGAGCCAAACTCACACTTTTACATACACTAGTGGAGCCAAACTCACGCTTCACCAAGGACAACCATGTTTTACATACACTAGTGGAGCCAAACTCACGCTTCACCAAGGACGACCATGTTTTACATACACTAGTGTAGCCAAACACACTTCACCAAGGACAACCATGTTTTACATACAACACCATTGGAGCCAAACTCAGAACAGTATCAGAAAACAGACAAACCAGGGAGAGAAATGTGTCATGTAATCAGTTAAGGTATTTTGGAACATTTTCCCCATGGGCTTACAGTTACAGCTATCGGGGCTCTAACCCCCTCCCACTTCGGCCTGTTTGTTCATTTATATCAGTGTTGTTTTCAGCTCAACATTTACAGCACTCTGAGCTTCAAACTCCCACATAAAGTGGTTCAACGCATTAGAAATGCATTTACTTACTATTACTGACAACAACACACAGAAACACTTACAGCACTTTGAGCTTCAAACTCCCACATAAAGGGGTTCAACGCATTAGAAATGCATTTACTTACTATTACTGACAACAACACACAGAAACACTTACAGCACTTTGAGCTTCAAACTCCCACATAAAGGGGTTCAACGCATTAGAAATGCATTTACTTACTATTACTGACAACAACACAAAGAAACACTTACAGCACTTTGAGCTTCAAACCCCCACATAAAGGGGTTCAACACATTAGAAATGCATTTATTTACTATTACTGACAACAACACACAGAAACACTTACAGCACTCTGAGCTTCAAACCCCTACATAAAGGGGTTCAACGCATTAGAAATGCATTTATTTACTATTACTGACAACAACACACAGAAACACTTATAGCACTTTGAGCTTCAAACTCACACATAAAGGGGTTCAACGCATTAGAAATGCATTTATTTACTGTCACTGACAACAACACAAACACTTATAGCTCTTTGAGCTTCAAACTCCCACATAAAGGGGTTCAACGCTTTAGAAATGCATTTATTTACTATTACTGACAACAACACACAGAAACACTTATAGCACTTTGAGCTTCAAACTCACACATAAAGGGGTTGAACGCATTAGAAATGCATTTATTTACTGTCACTGACAACAACACACAGAAACACTTATAGCACTTTGAGCTTCAAACTCACACATAAAGGGGTTCAACGCATTAGAAATGCATTTATTTACTGTCACTGACAACAACACAAACACTTATAGCTCTTTGAGCTTCAAACTCACACATAAAGGGATTCGTCGAATTAGAAATGTATTTATTTACCATTACTGACAGAGGCACACACAGACACGTACAGCACTCTGAGAACTTACAGAAGAGCTGGTCATTTCCCAAGGCCTCCAGGATCCTGGAGGCACCAATCAGATTGCCCAGCGCAGCAGACAAGGTGGCGGCAAAAATACCAATCACCACAAAAGGTGGCCATATGTTGATTTGCTGCAGAAACACGTAGTTGTTTTGCAGCAAGAACCTGCACAGACACAAGTGTGCATTATAAACAGAATTTCACCCTAAAGGAGTGTGTGTTAGGAGCATAAATTTCATCCTGAAGGAGTACCCTAAAGGAGTGTGTGTTAGGAGCATAAATTTCATCCTGAAGGAGTGAGTGTTACAAGCAGAATTTCAACCTGAAGGAGTGTGCATTATGAACAGAATTTCATCCTCAAGGAATGAGCTTTTTGACCAGAATTTCATCCTGAAGGAGTGCACATTACCAACAGAATTTCATCCTAAAGGAGTGTGCATTATGAGCAGAATTTCATTTTGAAGGACTGCGTGATACAAGCAGAATTTCATCCTGAAGGAACGTGTGTTACAAGCAAAATTTCAGCCAGGAGAGTGTATTATGAGCAGAATTTCAACCTGAAGTAAGTGTGTGTTATGGCCTTTGACTGTAGATGCATGTGCCTACCGGTCACAGGAGCCAGCCAGGAGAATGGTCATGATGACGTAGGTGAAGAAGGTGAAGGCCACGGCTGACAGGGTTCCCTTGGGGATGGACTTGCTGGGGTCCTTCAGCTCACCTGCAACCACATCACTGCCATCAGCACTCTGTCCCTACAGTCACATCACCACCACTCTGTCCCCACAGTCACATCATATCAACGCCACTCTGTCCCCACAGTCACATCATATCAACGTCACTCTGTCCCTACAGTCACATCATATCACCACCACTCTGTCCCCACAGTCACATCACATCACCGCCATTCTGTCCCCACAGTCACATCACGTCACTGCCACTCTGCACTCTGTACCCACAGTCACATCACCCACCACTCTGTCCCCACAGTCACATCACATCACGCATCTCCCACAGTCACATCACGCCATCGCACTCTGTCCCCACAGTCACATCACATGCCATCAGCACTCTGTCCCCACAGTCAATCAATCACGCCATCATCTCCACGTCACATCATGCCAACATCTGTCCCCACAGTCACATCACATGCCATCATGTCCCCACAGTCACATACGTCACCCATCGCACTCTGTCCCCACAGTCACATCACTGCCATCAGCACTCTGTCCCCACAGTCACCATCACACCTCACAGCATCACTGCACTCTGTCCCACACAGTCACATCACTGCCATCAGCACTCTGTCCCCACAGTCATCATCACTGCCATCAGCACTCTGTCCCCACAGTCACATCACTGCCATCAGCACTCTGTCCCCACAGTCACATTACTGCCATCAGCACTCTGTCCCCACAGTCACATCACTGCCATCGGCACTCTGTCCCCACAGTCACATTACTGCCATCAGCACTCTGCCCCCACAGTCACATCACATCACTGCCATCAGCACTCTGTCCCCACAGTCACATTACTGCCATCAGCACTCTGTCCCCACAGTCACTTCACATCACTGCCATCAGCACTCTGTCCTCACAGTCACATTACTGCCATCAGCACTCTGTCCCCACAGTCACTTCACATCACTGCCATCAGCACTCTGTCCCCAAAGTCACATCACTGCCATCAGCACTCTGTCCCCACAGTCACATTACTGCCATCAGCACTCTGTCCCCACAGTCACATTACTGCCATCAGCACTCTGTCCCTACAGTCACATCACATCACTGCTATCAGCACTCTGTCCCTACAGTCACATCACATCACTGCCATCAGCACTCTGTCCCTACGGTCACATCCCCATCACTGCCATCAGCACTCTGTCCCTACAGTCACATCACATCACTGCTATCAGCACTCTGTCCCTACAGTCACATCACATCACTGCCATCAGCACTCTGTCCCTACGGTCACATCACATCACTGCCATCAGTACTCTGTCCCTACAGTCACATCACATCACTGCCATCAGCACTCTGTTCCCACAGTCACATCACTGCCATTGGCACTCTGTCCCCACAGTCACATCACATCACTGCCATCAGCACTCTGTCCCCACAGTCACATCACATCACTGCCATAAGCACTCTGTCCCCACAGTCACATCACTGCCATTGGCACTCTGTCCCCACAGTCACATCACATCACTGCCATCAGCACTCTGTCCCTACGGTCACATCACATCACTGCTATCAGCACTCTGTCCCTACAGTCACATCACATCACTGCTATCAGCACTCTGTCCCCACAGTCAATCACATCACTGCTATCAGCACTCTGTCATATCACTGTCACTCTCCACTCTATCCCCATGGTCACCCAACCTATCCTGAACTTTTCCATACAACACTGACTACAGGGACTGGCTCAGGATTTGTCTACAATAGGTCACCTGACCAGTTCAGCCAGGAAGCAATAGGTCTTTCTGGACATCAGTGTGCCCAAAGTTTTGCATTACTCAAGGGTCATTTCTGATGGCAAAATCACACCAAAACTTAAATTCCACAAGGAAAAAAAGAGTTACACATATGAACACTTGCAAGGGTGCAACAGCAGCAGAAATGACTGCATGCATGCAGTGTGCAAACCTCACACTCACTGAAAAATCAGTGAAATCTGTGGACAAATCCCACCCCTGAGATCCACGACTGGAGTAAAGACAAAACTAAAGCAAGACAAACCTGACATGTTGGCCCCATTGAGAATGCCTGTGACGCTGCTGAAGAGAATGGCAAACACCGTGGCAAAGTCTAGCTCAGTGTCGGACGTGTAGTCCTTGGTGAAGTTCTCTGAAACCACAACCACATGTGTTCATGTCATGTCACACAGTGTGCATGTGCTGACGTCACACCACATGAATGTGTTCATACTGGGTCATGCTATGCAGATGTGAACACGTCACACAATGTTTTCAGGCCATGCAGTGTACATGAATTAATGTGATGCAGTATGGATGTGTTCATGTGACGCAATGTGGATGTGTTCATGTGACGCAGTGTGGATGTGTTCATGTGATGCAGTGTGGATGTTCAGGGCATGGAGTGTGGATGTATTGTCATGCAGTGTGGATGTGTTTATGTTAATGCAGTGTGGGTGTGTTCATGTCGTGGTATGGTTGTTTTCATATCATGCAGTGCGGATGTGTTCTTGTCAATGCAGTATGGATGTATTCATGTCATGGTATGGTTGTTTTTATATCATGCTGCGTGGATGTGTTCGTATCATGTGTTTGTGGTGTGCAATGTTTACAAATTACATGTTCATATCATGCAGTGGGGGGTATAGTCATTAATCAATCCATCCAAATGGCATTTGGATGGTGCAAATCCATACATAAATACTGCTGCAAAATATTCATGCAATGCCATGTTGATGCAGTGTAGATGTGTTCATTTGTGCAGTGTTAGTACTGTAAGTGTATTTAATTAGGTCACACAGTGATCAGTCAGCATGTTCATGTATTCAGTGTGATTATGTTCATGTCATGCATTGTGGATGTATACTGAATGCTATGCAGTGTAGATGTGTTTATGAAAAGCAGTGTGGGTGAGTGTTCATGTTATCCAGCATGCATGCACAAATGCATTTTTTTCTTTTATCGCACAAAGGACATCTATACCTAAAATTAGGTCCAGCGACATATCACATCAAGATCAAGTACATGTTCATGTTCTGTCACTTATTCTCCTCTCCTCTAAATGCCCCATAAAACCTGCGTTCTTTAGAGACGGTGGACTATGCCTGTAAGTTCACTATTTTGCAGCCACTCCCAAAACAAATCAAACTGTAATGTGGGGAGCTACAATAGGGCACTCATTTTAACTCACTTGACCCCAGACCAGGCGCTACCCTTTCAAATGATGCTGGTATACAATTTTAAAAATCAATACTAAACACCACACAAACGTTTTAGCTCACTTTGTATTTTTCCCAGTTTGTGAATACAGTCTTCTTGAATATCCAACAGGTTCTGATTTTTTTCACTCACAAATGACGGTGACGGGCAGTCTGGGGCCAAGTGGGTTAACTCACTGGCAGCTTTCTGCATCAAGTGACATGTCACTCCAGTGCAAGGTAGCCAGCAGAGAGGATCAAACGATGCAGTGATAATTATACCTAATCAGTATGATCTGGATGAAAATGCTGCGATTACACAATTCCCTAGGAGTCAGTTCGATTTCTCCTACATTTTCAGAAGCTTTCAAAAGCTCTGCTTCCATTCACAAACCAGTTCCTGGGATCCACCTGAGTACGTACACCCACGGATGCACTTCTTTCCATAACTCTGAAGTATGCACATACGCAGGTAGTAAGTAACCAGGCTTCATTTGCTCGCAGTCGGTAACCATGGCAACAGCACTATTCCACTGACCATAAAGATTCTGCTGGAATGTGTGGGCCCTCAGTCCTGTGTAGTTCCCGTACAGCGTTGTGTTGTCTGTGGCGTTGCTGTACACTATGCCGTTCGATGTGGGGATGCTGATCTGCATGGTGTCGTTCTTCACAAACACGCTGATGAAGACGGACAGTGTGCACACCACAACCACCTGCAACAGCCGTGACAACCTGATGACACTGGACATTTCATAGACGTATATGGATACACTGTTTATAGGCACAGAATGTAATCCAATGTTACAAAGAAAACCCAATGCTGCACATAAAACCCAATGATACACCTGAACAGAACGTTTTAATCCACAAACACACTCATGAAGACAGACGGTGCTCAGCCAGCCCACCTGCAACAAGGACCAGGTGACCGATTACACAGTGCAGTCTTCTTAAGTGCATAAACACAATGTTGCACGGATACAGTTAGAGGTTGCGGGATGCCAGTCACTCCAGCCACTCAGAATGTCCCTGTTAATATTCCACGCAAACAAAAAAAGCACCGTACAGAACTGTCTTCTCCTCACAAGCTGAAGCACAGCATCAGCAATGGAGCAAAAGATTCGTGAATTCCAAACACAACCTTCACAATAAGACAGTAATGGTGCACACTGACTCAGTGACTGACGATGACGGACATCAGTTGCAATAAAACACGGCATTATTACAGCCATCTGAATGCCAAAACGGACTCCAATCAATCCCGCATTTTACCAGTCAACGCAGCACCACACAGTGGTCAGATGGGCAGCTTGCAACAAAAGAGGCGGGGCTTAGAGCTCAGCGCGGAACCTTCTATTCCACCAGTCAACACAGTGCCACACGGTGGTCAGGTTCAAAGTTTGTGAGGAAAGAGGCGAGGCTTAGAGCTCAGCGCAGAGCCTTCTAAGTTCTATTCCATCAGTCAACACAGTGCCACATGGTGGTCAGGTTCAAAGTTTGTGAGGAAAGAGGCGGGGCTTAGAGCTCAGCGCGGAGCCTTCTATTCCATCAGTCAACACAGTGCCACATGGTGGTCAGGCTGAAAGTTTGTGAGGAAAGAGGCGGGGCTTAGAGCTCAGCGCGGAGCCTTCTATTCTATCAGTCAACACAGTGCCACATGGTGGTCAGGCTGAAAGTTTGTGAGGAAAGAGGCGGGGCTTAGAGCTCAGCGCGGAGCCTTCTATTCTATCAGTCAACACAGTGCCACATGGTGGTCAGGCTGAAAGTTTGTGAGGAAAGCTTGATCTACACCACCACACTGTGTCAGGGCACAGTTAATTTTTACATTAACCAGTAATTTCCAGCATCTCAACAGTTAAGATCAGTATACAATGAAAAAAAAAAATATCCACAATCTGTCAAATGTACCAGCTGTTATTTTGTTTGATTGATTCTACAGTTTTATTTTTTGCGAGTCAAAAATCCAAAACAGAACAAGGCCCAGAGCGCTCACGCATATTTTGAGTGCTAATTAACTTCCTTGTTTGTTGATTTTTTTGTGAATCTATAAAAAGAAATAATTAAACAGCAGAGGGAGAGAGTGTGTGTGTATGTGCTCTAGACCAGAAAGGGAGCAGGGTATTTGCTAGTGGAGCTCCAGTAGTAGTATAGACAGCTGGTTATCTCACCCATTACAGTAACTGTCTCTTCACCACCTCACAAATGTCACACCGGTTTCAAAATGTCTAGCACAATAACTAGACTGGTGATGAATTATCACTGATGGTGCGAATATATGTTCAACCACTTGCAACAATGACAACATATTTACACCAATACATGACAAGACCATGTCCATGTTGTTGCTAATGAGAACACTTGTGGTGACTGATAACAAACACAGTAATAATCTGTAACTGATAACACAGTACAGACATCAGTCAAGGATACAACTCAGCAACTTGACTGTCAGTGACTGCGGTAGACACTGATTTAGGCAAAAATAACTCAGAAAGGCTGTAGTTTGAAATGAATGAACTCCATGGGCTTAACATGTCAGTATCTTACTTTGAGTACTCATGAAAATGATCCCACTCATAATATAAAACTGACAGTGAAAGGCCAAAAAGAAAAATGGAGTGTGTGCACCCCCACATCCTCTGCCACACACACACACATTCCTGAACTGAATCTGGAACTGAAACCTGACGCATGATGAGAGAATGACAGTCAAAAGTCAGTTGCAAAGGTCATGATCTAAGGTGAAGGTCATGGTCAAAGGTGAAGGTAAAAAAAAAAAAAGGTGTTTGATTTCCCCCTCTCTCTTAGAACAAAGGTTTAATTCAAGGGACTTTCTTCAGCTGAACAGGAGTCAGTTCAGTTCAATTACTCTGTCTCACACACACACACACACACACACACACAAACACACACACACACACACACACACACACACATCCCATAATTCAGTCTAGAGAGACAGGGGAATGAAGGCCAATTTCAAACTTCCATCCCATTTGTTTGTGGTGATGCTAGCTGCTGCTCAATACAATGGAACACCTCACTGATAGCCACTACAAAATCCAGCAAGTGGTCAAGGGTTGGCCTCAGGTGAGAGACAAAGATTAGGCTATAAAAATAAAAAATAAATCTATCTCCTAGTCCTAACTAAAAGAGAGGCAGTCTTTCTTTCATTGTGCTTTGCTAGAAGTGCCTTCCAAAATTCCCCCTCTTCATGCAGGTATGTTCAACCACTTGCAGCAATGACAACATGATTACACCAATACATGACAAAACCATGTCCATGTTGTTGCTAATGAGGACACTTGTGGCGACTGATGACAAACACAGTAATAATCTGTAACTGATAACACAGTACAGACATCAGTCAAGGATGCAACTCAGCAACTTGACTGTCAGTGACTGCGGTAGACACTGATTTAGGCAAAAATAACTCTCGGAAAGGCTCTAGTTTCAAATGAATGAACTCCATTGGCTTAACATGTCAGTATCTTACTTCGAGTACTTATGAAAATGACCCCGCTCATAATGAAAAACTGACAGTGAAAGGCCAAAAAGAAAAATGGAGTGTGTGCACCCCTCACCCCCTCTGCCACACACACACACACACATTCCTGAACAGAATCTGGAATTGAAACCTGACGCATGATGAGAGAATGACAGTCAAAAGTCAGTTGCAAAGGTCATGGTCTAAAACCCGTCCTTAACTGGGCGAATGTTTTTTCGCCGAACTTACTTCAGACACTTCGACAAACTATGATTCGTTTCTTAATTGAACTTTTAATTCGCCGAACATGGTTCGGACAGTCCAAACTTTACTTCGTTCTCAACTGGCTCGTAATGAGATGCAAGCTTCAGCCCAAATTTGTGGCAGCAGACAGCATGGTCGAAAAGGTAGGCTAAAGTCAAGTCATGTCAAGTCAATATACTTTCATCATCCCTCACAGGGTAATTCAACTAACTACTATCTCATTCTGGGTCTCCGAGACAAGGTTGCGTCTCCCACAAGTCAACAAATAAACAAATTCCCTCCGAAGCGAGTGAAGAACCTAGCGACACCGTCATCCATTTTTGTTTGTATTTTTCCTTCACAGGAGAGCTCTGCTCTCAGCCAATCCGGGGCAATGATCATCAAATAGGGCGAATGTTCCCAGAACATGTTGAGCGAAGCTTTTTGGACCCCGAATATAGCTTCGACGAATACTTCCAACTAGGTTCGCAAAGAAAAGTTGGCCCAATTAAGAATCAACTAGCTTCGCCAAATACTTCCAACTAGGTTCACGAAAAAACATTCACCCAATTAAGAATGGGCTTAAGGTGAAGGTCACAGAAGAAAAAAAGGCGTGTGGTTTCCCAGTCTCTCTTAGAACAAAGGTTTAATTCAAAGAACTTCCTTCAACTGAACAGGAAACAGTTCAGTTCACTTGCTCTGTCTCACACACACACACAATCCCATAATTCAATCTAGAGAGACAGTGGAATGAAGTCCAATTTCAAACTTTCATCCCGTGCTAGATGTGGTGATGCCAGCTGTTGCTCAATACAATGGAACACCTCACCGATGGCCATTACAAAATCCACCAAGTGGTCAAGGGTTGGCCTCAGGTGAGAGACAAAAATTAGGCTTTAAAAAATACTAGCTCCTAATTAAAAGAGAAGCAGTCTTTCTTTCTTCATGCTTTGGTAGGAGTGACTTTCCCCTGTTCATGCAGGTACATCAGCACCCTTGGTAGAGTACTCCTGTACTGTGCATGCACCACTGGGTGCGCGAGTGTGAATGGGGTTGTGGATGGGAGTGCATGAGGACACTGACATGGATCTCTTTTTCTTTCTTTCTCTTTTGTAGTTCTTGCTCTCCTTCGTCTTTCACTTAATGGGACACTACTCTCTTAGTTATAAAACATGAAGCAGCTGCTGTGACTGTGCCTTAACTTATCGGCAGTTTGTGTTTTATCAAGCTCACATTATGCACATTGATAACCTGTTATTGTGAATGTGTGCATGATTATGAATACTCTCAACACCATGCCTCATTCTGTGTGTATGTATATTTTCATGTAACACAGGGCAATACACTATAAAGATACTGACTGACTGATTGAAGAGGAGTGCCACTGAAAATGCATGCACCACTAACCAGCAGAATAAGTGCCGATGTGCGAGCAAACATTCCCCCTCCAATGACGCAGATGATGAGGCAGAAGAAAAGCACCACAGTGGAGTAGAGATACTTCCACCATTGTGACTCCGATGGCAGCCCCCCGCCATCTTGCATGAAGGACCCTGGGAACCGGAAAGCAGGTTGTAACTTTTACAGAATGAGTGAGTCCACAAAAACAAAATCATGTTAAACAGTAATTATATTTCAACATCCTTGTAACCTCACAAGGTTACACTATTTAGTAACAGGAAACCCTGTATAACATTTGAGTCAGAGCTAACAAATCCATCAAGGTTACACTCTCTATTTAGTAACAGGAAACCCTGTATAACATTAGTCACAGCTAACCAAGCCATCAAGGTTACACTCTCTATTTAGTAACAGGAAACCCTGTATAACATTAGTCACAGCTAACCAAGCCATCAAGGTTACACTCTCTATTTAGTAACAGGAAACCCTGTATAACATTAGTCACAGCTAACCAAGCCATCAAGGTTACACTCTCTATTTAGTAACAGGAAACCCTGTATAACATTAGTCACAGCTAACCAAGCCATCAAGGTTACACTCTCTATTTAGTAACAGGAAACCCTGTATAACATTAAAACCTCAAGTAATCAAGAAACCCTGTATAACATTAGTCACAGCTAACCAAGCCATCAAGGTTACACTCTCTATTTAGTAACAGGAAACCCTGTATAACATTAGTCACAGCTAACCAAGCCATCAAGGTTACACTCTCTATTCTAGTAACAGGAAACCCTGTATAACATTAGTCACAGCTAACCAAGCCATCAAGGTTACACTCTCTATTTAGTAACAGGAAACCCTGTATAACATTAGTCTCAGCTAACCAAGCCATCAAGGTTACACTCTCTATTTAGTAACAGGAAACCCTGTATAACATTAGAGTCAGAGCCAACCCGTCCGTCAGCCACCATCTTGTGAGCTGTCACTGGGAGAAAAAAACAAATAGTAGTACTGATCTGCTGACAGCTAACTAAAAAATATTATGAACAATACTCAGAATTAATTTAAAAAAATAAACTGTGAAATAAAAACAGTTACGTCTGATTTTAACAAAAATTCAATTAAAATGAAATTGTACATCTTAAGTCTGGTCTTTCACCAAGGATCTACTGCTTTCTTCATGCTGAGCCTTTCACCCACAATCTATGTATTCTTAACGCTGATCTTCCACCAAAACTTGACTGTACTCTTAATGCCGGTCTTTCACCAAGGATCTACTGTACTCTTCAGGCTGGTCTTTCACCAAGGATCTACTGTACTCTTAATGCTGGTCTTTCACCAAGGATCTTCTGTACTCTTAATGCCGGTCTTTCACCAAGGATCTACTGTACTCTTCAGGCTGGTCTTTCACCAAGGATTTACTGCACTCTTAGAGCTGGTCTTTCACCAAGGATCGACTGTTCTCTTAAAGCTGGTCTTCCACTAAGATTGTAACTGTAAGAACCCACAACACTCTTTAGGATGGTCTGCCATCAGGGATTCATTGTGCAGGTTTCCTCACCTCCTTCACCAAAGTTGAGTAGCACACCCTCCACAAATCCAGCTACGTAGAGACCACAGGCAAGGATGTTGGCCACGTAGAACAGAAAACCTATACTGCCACCAAACTCTGGACCCAAGGCACGACTGATCATGTCTGTGTGCACAGGTCAAGGTCAGCGGCCATTTTAAAAAGGGAATGAACGTCACAACACAAGTTCAGAAAGAAAGTAGGGTGACTATACCAATGCATGGCATCAGTTTACTGGTGCAGACAAGTGCACTGACTCGGCATTCTTGCCCTGATTATCATCCTTGACCCCTTGTATATTCATTACCACTCAAGTAGTGCCTTTTTGATCGGCAACAAGTGTAACATCACATTTAACTGAAATCCATTGCTTAGGTTATAGTTCTTTCCACCTGTTGTTTGGTAACACTAACAGACTCATTTCTGCGCACTTTGTGTATTGTACTTGTAGAACTTTGTAAACAGGAGGCAATGTTATTGTTTATTCATTATTATATGTTTATGACTGTGTAGTGTTGAATACAATTAAAATTATGTTTCTGCTTCTTTAGTTAAACTAAAGGCTAGTACTGTCACTGTGGAGCTGACAGATCATGTTCATGATGTGTGTCAGTTTTTGCTGACCCGCTTTGGTATAACTTGCTTCAGCCAAAAACTATGATGCAACACCATCAAACAGAAACATATTTAAAACCTATGTAATTCCATGACGTCATCATCACTGTCCCTGATATTTAGTGTCAAAACCATTAAGTGTAATACTAACAGCTTGAATATATATCTATACATAAGCTGTCTTTGTTATATTGTTACCCTCTTCAGAATTTCTATCGTGTTAGTTGCACAGTGAACTGGAGTCACCAAATTCATTGTCATGCTCATCTGCTTGTGGTACTGATTCTAAAAGAGCATGCAAGTGCAGCTAATAACAATAATAATGGAAATTTGTAAAGCGCCTGCCCTGCAGCGCCAGTTGCCTGTAGACCTAGGCAAAATAAAGCAGGCA
>JABMCL010001223.1:317500-330000 GCA_018857735.1 Alviniconcha marisindica | reverse complement strand
AACCAGTCAGATATGAGATAATCACTGCAACCAGTCAGATAAGTGTCCATCCCTACTTTTAGTTTTACTAGAGCTGTACAAGCAAAGACCAAGTTCCCTTCCCCATCTAAACGCACACACATGCTCGCACACACACACACACACACACACAGTACACACACTCACAAACAAAAAAAACACATTATCACACACACACACACACACAATGCCACAGCACTCTCTCACTGTGCAGCATATATTCATTGTTTTGTACTTGTTGTTGTTTTTAGAACCAGTTAAACAAAATAACACTTTTTAACACTAACACTAAAGTAACAGTAACACTGTAACAGTAACAGCTGGTATGTCAGACCAGTTGCTGATTTCCCCCTGGTATTATGCTGATCTAAACTGGCAAAATACCAAAAATTACCGGTTAATGTGAGCCCTGGCCCTTGGTCATGGAGTGATGGACTGCCCTTTTTTCATTATCATAACCAATTTTAACCCCTTCACTGCCCCAGCCTGCAAAATTTTCAGGCTGGAAGATGTACGGATGTGCCTGTAAATAATATATATTTTCCAGTCCTATAACATCTGCTTTTAATGCTATGCGTTTTAATGAAAGTCCTTTCACATGTCAGTGCAAAAAAGAAGACAAAAAAGCTTATGGGTTTCAAATTTGCCAATTTTATTGGTCGTTTTTAGATGACATCGTGGCAGTGAAAGGGTTAATTTTATAACCATTACCAATCTTAACTTTATCACCAGTTTTGCTCTCTTTTTTAAAATGGTTGTCTGTACTGCCAGTAGTATAACACAGGAATTCATGGAAATACTGATAGTGACACACACACTCCGAGCACCAGTTTATGACATCCTTCCTTCAACCACTGCTGTATTTAGTTACGCCATAGGGTCCAGAAAACTGTCAGCTAACAAGCAGTTTTTCGTTCATGCTCAAACAGTAGTAACTTTGTTACAAACAACTCAAATTTTATCAGACGTTTGTTTTATAACTGACCATGTTGCTTACGCCAGCTCAAATAAAACCAAAATCATCTGAATCGAGACGGAACTCTTTTTTTACACAGGGTGGATGTGCCTCATGTTTACGGGCGTGCTTGGGCGCTAGGTTGCTTCCACAGTCTTATCAGTACCCGAACCTTTCGGAGGGCACTGACCACGTCGGTGGACAGCTGCGCGGAGATAAAGAGTGCCCCTTCAGTGGCGTAACTAAATCTGGCAGAGTTTGGAGGAAGGTGCCAGAAAGCAGTGCTCAGAGTGTGGGTGACACACTGACAATGCTTCTTCCTCTTTGAGATAAAACTTATCACTACTGGTGCTATCACTAGTATCGGACAATCAGTACAAGACATGCACACATTTGCAATTTTTATCATTATCTAAAGCCAGTAGGGACCCATACTATTACCATAATACTAATAGTACTATTACTATTGGTAGTGACACTGACACTACTAAAAAAAAAAAAGTAGTGACACTGACATTACTATAAATAAAAAAAAGTCATTAGTGTTACTAAGGCATGTTAAATTGTTACTAATAATAATAGTAATACTAGCACTAGTATTAGTAATAGTACTTTTTATATTATATTTATTTAATCTAACAACTTTGACAGTTTGAGAGCAGAGTAAATAATGTATATTATATGAAAGGGATGATCAATGTTTGTGAGTGTTACAATGTTAAGTACTGTACTAGTGTTACTGTAACTGTAGACCTGTATTCCAAAGTGATTTCTCAAATGCATCTGATTCAGTTGCAAAGCTGTTATTTAGGTAGATATTTTGATTCTGATCACAATGGTATCAAAAATATTTGTCTGAGATGATTTTTTCTTTAATTTTTTATTATTATTGGACTTAGTCAAATACAAATTTTTCTTTTTTTCTTTTTTTCAGTTTCACTTTCTGGCATCAGTCTTCTTATCTTACTTTAACAGTTTAAACAGTGACTTCTAACTTCAACCTTTTCAACTAATTCAAGCCTGTAATTATTTGTTATAACCTGTAATACTTGTGTGAAGTTGAGGAGAATAAGTTTCAAGTTTCACAGAAGTATATTATACATTATATATATTTATATATAATTTCATAAAAGGAAATATATTAAAAAAAATCTAAAAGTAAAATGGATTATGGTTAAACTTAAAGTAAAACAGCACCATCATCAAACTTAAGCACACAGACATGTTGACATTGTAAGTGTGTGTGTGTGTGTGTGAGAGAGAGAGAGAGAGAGAGAGAGAGAGAGAGAGAGAGAGAAAGAGAGAGAGAGAGAGAGAGAGAGAAAGTTGGTGTTATACGCCCAGTCAACCGGCGCGGTTATATCAGGGCGAAGAGAGAGAGAGAGAGAGAGAGAGAGAGAGAGAGAGAGAGAGAGAGAGAGAGAGAGAGAGAGAGAGACAGACAGACAGACAGACAGACAGACAGAGAGAGAGAGAGCTTCTGCGAGAGCGGGAGAAATATGGGCCAAAAGTCAGCGCACTTGCATCAGGGGTTGACAACTCCGTTGACATATGCTGAAATTACACCCACTTCCTGGTGAAAGGCATACCTCCACGTAAATAGAGCAGCGTGCTGAACATGGACAGCGCTACAGGACAAAACACTCCTAGAAAAGTATTCAACGTTCGTCTGCTTAGTGCCACCGCCGGGTCCAACGCCCCACCACCGCTACCACCATTGTTGCCGGTGTCACCGCCACCGTCCCTTTCGAACGATGCTTGACTCAAACTTCGCGGCAATCTCATGAACCGCAGCGAGGTGCGACTGTCGCTCGACGCCGATGAATCGTCCAAACAAAACACAATCTTCCTCGATCGCCATGGCTCTGCTGGTGTCGAATTTCCAGAACTTATGCTGTCTGGTGTTCGCAACAGCGGCGTTCTTTCGTTTGGATCCGCCATTTCTCGACAGACATGCCCTCTGTGACCAGAGAGGCCACGAGACTCTGAACTCATGGTCTGTTACAGCTGATTGCGAACTAAAAAAAGACAGACACGACCCACATTTGCGCTACGCCTATCAGCACCTCGCTGTGTGTACAAAGCCGGAACGGCGCAAAACCCAAGCGCATGCGCAGTGGCAGAAGCACGTGCTCCTGTGTTGACAGTTTTTGTTTCCGTCGTCTGCTTCAACTGACTCACCGAAAAGGCCACCGCCCGTTTCTCAGTAAACGCTTTAGTTCAGCAGCTAATGTTTCTTTGTTTTGTGTGTGCAGCTTCCAGTTTTTGACTTTCTCCAGTCACTCTTTATTATCCCAATAAACTTGAAACAAAAATGTGAACTGAGAACCATAAATTATATAATAATAATAATAATAAAGTAATTCTTATAAGTGCTGTTCTTTAACCAGTTTAACTCGGCTCACTGCGCTGTACAACCATCTTATGACAAAAACCACATTAACATACATTTCAAATAAACAGAATCTTAATATACGGAGGACTTTCCACTGCCGCGAGCGACAATCATTACTCATTTGATTACATAGTGCTAAGCTAACGGCCGTTTGCTGTTTTGCAAAGTGACATATGAAATCTTTAACGGGCGCAACCACTGAATATTACGTAAGAGAGAGAGAGAGAGAGAGAGAGAGAGAGAGAGAGAGAGTTTTATCAGTTTACAAGGATTGTAGTTTAGGTTCAGTCAAAACCTAACAAGTTTGACTGAACCTAAACTACAATCGAGTCCTTGTAAACTGATAAAACTCTCTCTCATAAAGCACGGTTTTCGAGTTCGAGTCTCTCTCTCTCTCTCTCTCTCTCTCTCTCTCTCTCTCAGTCTCTCACTCCCAGCTCTCTCTCTCTCTCTCTCTCTCTCTCTCTCTCTCTCTCTCTCTCTCTCTCTCTCTCTGTCTCTCTCTCTCGTTCAGCATCTGGCGCAGTCACGAACTCGAGAGTTTGGACTCCGTGGAGGTAAACGTAATGTAATCCCAATATTGAGACTTGTTCCAGATGTCCGCAAACAACTTGTTTTCAATCGACTGCAGCCTTGCGGGAGCCCGTGGCCGATGACTCACCGGCCGGCTGTATGGCAACCTGTTCCGGCAGTTCAACATGTAGTCATGTTTCAGCATTTTGCCAGGCTTTCAAGCCTGCCCGGGCCATAGCTTCCCACACTGACTGACAAGGAGGGCAGCACGATCAATAGTGCTAATCGTTTTGCACGTTATAACTAGTTCTGATCTCAGTCCGCAGAAGGAATGGCTGACTGGGCGTTTTTTTCAGTTTTTTTTTTTTAGTTATTTATTTTATTTTTAGTGTGTGTCACGTGTGTGTGTGTGTGTGTGTGTGTGTGTGTGTGTGTGTGTGTGTGTGTGTGTGTGTGTGGTGTGTGTGAGTGTTTTAGATCTGGCTTGCCTGCAGAAGGCTTTACTTGTCCTGCAATCTAGTAATTTCAAGTCTCTACGAACCACGATGAGTCAGTTCCGAACACCGGGCGTCACCTACACGTGATCTGAACCCCCCCTCCACCCTGTTCACCCCACCCAGCCCACCATGCGAACCGTGAAAGATCAAAACTAATGCATGACAACGGAGTCAGATTATACTCTCTTAAAACTCTTCTCTTTTTTTTAAGGAAAAGAATGGAAAACAAAAATAAAAGAAAGCCGGCGACAGTATTATCGGCGCTGGTTTTTGACTCGAATCCAGTCTCGTTCTCTCCTGACTTGAATGATTCAAACCTACATGTGATGTCATTATGTTGTCAGCATCTGTGTAACCTAGTTCTCCGCTGCACTGTTGGTGACAGGACTGGCGGCGGCCACGTGCAACAACAGGTGTTTCGAGCGGAGTCTTTTCTTTCTTCAGTCCTTCCTTTTTTAAATTTAATAATAATAGTAATAACTCTGATATAGCGCTATACCCCGTCATAAAAATTTACGAGCTCGCCGCGGTGCTGTACATTATCATCATCAAAATCTATTTGACAATAGAAAAAAGAAAAGAAAAAAAAAGCTCGTTTGTTCCTGCTCATTGCTGTTAATATTTAGTTTATTTCCAGATGAACTGGAACAAATTTATTCAATAAGCTGCACATTCAGCCTACCACCAATAAACCATCAACAATGGGGAAAAAATTAAAAAAATTAAAAGCACAAGTACTATGAATGCATACATCAATATATAGCAAAAAGCCAGGATGAAACAAACAACAAAAAAGAAAGGCCAAGGAGAATAAAAGTGTTTGTTTTTTGTTTTGTTTTTCGCTCGGCTTCAAACAACTTGTTTTCAATCGACTGCAGCCTTGCGGGAGCCCGTGGCCGTTGACTCACCGGCCGGCTGTATGGCAACCTGTTCCGGCAGTTCAACATGTAGTCATGTTTCAGCATTTTGCCAGGCTTCCAAGCCTGCCCGGGCCATAGCTTCCCACACTGACTGACAAGGAGGGCAGCACGATCAATAGTGCTAATCGTTTTGCACGTTATAACTAGTTCTGATCTCAGTCCGCAGAAGGAATGGCTGACTGGGCGTTTTTGTTTTGTTTTTGTTTTTTAGTTATTTATTTTATTTTTAGTGTGTGTCACGTGTGTGTGTGTGTGTGTGTGTGTGTGTGTGTGTGTGTGTGTGGTGTGTGTGTGTGTGTGTGAGTGTGTTTAAATCTGGCTTGCCTGCAGAAGGCTTTACTTGTCCTGCAATCTAGTAATTTCAAGTCTCTACGAACCACGATGAGTCAGTTCCGAACACCGGGCGTCACCTACACGTGATCTGAACCCCCCCTCCACCCTGTTCACCCCACCCAGCCCACCATGCGAACCGTGAAAGATCAAAACTAATGCATGACAACGGAGTCAGATTATACTCTCTTAAAACTCTTCTCTTTTTTTTAAGGAAAAGAATGGAAAACAAAAATAAAAGAAAGCCGGCGACAGTATTATCGGCGCTGGTTTTTGACTCGAATCCAGTCTCGTTCTCTCCTGACTTGAATGATTCAAACCTACATGTGATGTCATTATGTTGTCAGCATTTGTGTAGCCTAGTTCTCCGCTGCACTGTTGGTGACAGGATTGGCGGCGGCCACGTGCAACAACAGGTGTTTCGAGCAGAGTCTTTTCTCTCTTCAGTCCTTCCTTTTTTTAAATTTAATAATAATAGTAATAACTCTAATATAGCGCTATACCCCGTCATAAAAATTTACGAGCTCGCCGCGGTGCTGTACGTTATCATCATCAAAATCTATTTGACAATAGAAACAAAAAAGAGAAAAAAAAAGCTCGTTTGTTCCTGCTCATTGCTGTTAATATTTAGTTTATTTCCAGATGAACTGGAACAAATTTATTCGATAAGCTGCACATTCAGCCTACCACCAATAAACCATCAACAATGGGGAAATTTAAAAAATAAAATAAAAGCACAAGTACTATGAATGCATACATCAATATAGCAAAAAGCCAGGATGAAACAAACAACAAAAAAGAAAGGCCAAGGAGAATAAAAGTGTTTGTTTTTTGTTTTGTTTTTCGCTCGGCTTCCCCCTTACAAAAATATATTAAAAAAAAGGTGGGTTTTTTGTTTTAGTTTTTTTACGTTGGACTGAAATTAATACAGTTGCAGGTAATAGCACTTGACTGACTGTTGAAAAGGTCGGCTTTTCTGTTCATTCACATTTCGCGCATAACTAAAACTAAAACATTTTTCTTCTTCTTCTTCTTCCAAATGTTAACCGCAATGCCAACCCGAACTTCGGGCAAAAATGTGCTCGTCAACCGGAAACGATTTGTCAGCGCACTGCCCTCGTGATTTTAGTCTCGTGCAACCAGAGACACTACATTTACTGTAGTATCTCTGGTGCAACGTCACACACTCATGAGCATCGCTTTCCGGCACCTTCCTCCAAAGGAAGGATGTCGTAAACCAGTGCTTGGAGGTTGGCAACGTCTTCATCCGTCTTCCCACTTCTGGCTGACACATCACGGCTAGCTTCACGGCGGCGACACACCACTCTCTCACCTACAGCTCAAGCACCGCTGAGTACAGCGCTGCATGCTGCTGCCGCTGTCAGGGAAAGCTCAGACAGAAGCCGTGCCAGTCACGTGAACAGGGAAGTGATGTCGTCCTCTCGCACAGTGAGTCAGGTAGTGGATCACACTCCGTGCATCGCTTTCCGGCACCTTCCTCCAAACTCTGCCAGATTTAGTTACGCCACTGAAGGGGCACTCTTTATCTCTGCGCAGCTGTCCACCGACGCGGTCAGCGCCCTCCGAAAGGTTTGGGTACTTATCACACTCCGAGCATCGCTTTCCGGCACCTTCCTCCAAACTCTGCCAGATTTAGTTACGCCACTGAAGGGGCACTCTTTATCTCCGCGCAGCTGTCCACCGACGCGGTCAGCGCCCTCCGAAAAGTCTGGGTGCTTACACTCCGAGCATCGCTTTCCGGCACCTCCTCCAAACTCTCCAGATTGTTACGCACTGAAGGGCCTCTTTATCTCCGCGCAGCTGCACACCGAGCACTTCAGCGCCCAAGAGTAAACATGGTGCATCAACCCAGGAAAAAATACCCCAAAGAGTTCCGGGCCGATCTAAACGATTTCTGGTTTATGAGCTGGCGTAAGCAACGATGGTCATTATAAAACAAAGCGTCTGATATAATTTGAGTTGTTTAGTAACAAACTTACTACTGTTTGAGCACAACAAAACTGCTCGATATAACTGACAGTTTTCTGTGACCTATGGCGTAACTAATACGGACAGTGGTGAAGGAAGGATGCTCGTAAACCAGTGCTTGGAGCTTTGGCTAACTGACTACAGGGTAAGCACGCTGAGTACAGCGCTGCATGCTGCTGCCGCTGTCGGGCAAAGCTCAAACAGAAGCCGCGCCAGTCACGTGAACAGGAAAGTGATGCCGTGCTCTCGCGCAGTGAGTCAGGTAGTCGATCTATTTTGGCCCGGGTTGTTCCGGCTCAACAGTTGTTTCCGCGGATACCGCCTCTAAGACTGTTGCAAAGTTCACTAGTCGCACTCGGTCACGTGGTTACGAGTCGGGTTTACTGCCGTCGTGTCACTTGAAAACGACTGGCCATAAAAGTGTCAAGTTTTGAAATCCTTAAGTCTTTTTTTTCTTTTTGGGGGGGCTTTTGTTTGTTTGTTTTTGTGATAGCATGTGAAAGAATTTTCATTAAAAACGTGCAATACTGAAATTAGAGTTGTCAGAGGACCAGAAAATAATTATACTGTTGGCAGTGCCTGCACCTTTCAGCCCGGAGGTTTTACAGGCTGAGGCAGTGAAGGGGTTAACTAGGAGAGCCGGTTTGGCCTAGCGGTAAGGCGGTAGGCTGGTACTGAAGCGGAAGGACCTCGGTTCGATACCGCTTCGGCTCTCCTTTCTCTTCAAAAGTTGCTGTTTGTGGACACGGTCTTGTGACTTTGTCCCTCACAATTAATGAAACATTAAAATGGCTGTCATCGCTGCCCGCCTTAATGCAGGTCATTCTGGTGGTGACAGTGTAGCGATAGGTATATACTCTCCCTCTTCCCCCACCTCCACACCCCCTTCCCCCCATTCTCCCCGTCCCTAATAAGCCTTACATGGTTTCTGTGGACGTTAAGCACCATTTTTACTTACTTACTAAGGGGTTATCTAGGTACCCAGCCTTCGACACCCACCACCTTCCGCGTCCTTAATAATGTCCCTCGCAGTTAATGAAACATTAAAATGGCTCTGGTATATACAAATTATAGTCTCCCGGCTCTTCCTCCACCCCCCCCCCCCTCCCCGTCCCAAAGGGCCTTACGATTTCTGTGGACGTTAAGCACCATGTTTACTTACTTGAATCAGCTGTCAACAATGATTGACAGTACCAACGTAAAAAAAATATCACATAGCCCGGCTATCTCGATCAGACGATGGTTGTAAATTTTCTTAATTGAAAAAAAAGGAAACCTGTCGGTGGCATTCGGCTTTGGCCGCAGTGCTAGCGTTGACCCAAAACGGCAAACATTCTGATAACAGAGAGATAACAACACTCCTGATAACTCCGGTCTTGCGGCTTTCCAACAAGCCGGAAGGTATTTGCCCCTGATCATGACAGGTCATGACACAGGTCATGACACAATCGAACAAAGAGTTACGTCGTAACTTATTCCTACGCAGGAGGCTTAGCGGGCCTATATGTGTCAACCACCTTGACCCCGCTGTGACCAGTGACCCGGATGAGGAAGACCGAAAAAGGTGACGGTGCCTGGCCTGCACTTAAATCTGGTACCCGGAAGCTCATAGGATAAATATCCATATCCAGTCCCGGATGTCCGGCCAAGAGCCACGCTAAGAACAGGGCATTGTGCTTTTGTCGCGTTTGACGCATTGCGGACAATGCCCTCATCGTCCGCAAGGCATGCCATTTCCCAACAGTGTTTAGGTCCTCCAAAAACTATTCACGTCTAAGCAGTCACCGGAGGTAATTAATTCATAAGAGACAATAATTCATTATCTACATGCTGTTCTTGTTTTTGTTTTGTTTCTCTCTCTCTCTCTCTCTCTCTCTCTCTCTCTCTCTCTCTCTCTCTCTCTCTCTCTCTCTCTCTCTCTCTAACTCTGTGTGTGTGTGTGTGTGTGTGTGTGTGTGTGTGTGTGTGTGTGTGTGTGTGTGTGTGTGTGTGTGTGTGTGTTTTCGTTTTGTTGTTGTTGTTGTTGTTTTGGGGGGTTGCTCAAGAAAATCCAATCTGATTGCAAAGCACAGTAAAATATAAAGAAACAAATGGGACAGCCTCCAGAATATAAAATGTCTAGTCCGCGTACTTACAATAAAATCGCAGCTTGATTATATCGGCACACACCAAAATACCGGCTACAGTTTCACTTACACAGCTGACGCCGCTGTGACCTTGTAATTTTACAGTGAATGTCTTATGGAAGGTAGGCTAAAGGTGTGTGTGTGTGTGTGTGTGTGTGTGTGTGTGTGTGTGTGTGTGTGTGTGTGTGTGTGTGTGTGTGTGAGAGAGAGAGAGAGAGTGTGTGTGTGTGTGTGTGTGAGAGAGAGAGAGAGAGAGAGAGAGATGTGTGTGTGTGTGTGTGTGTGTGTGTGTGTGTGTGTGTGTGTGTGTGTGTGTGTGTGTGTGTGTGTGTGTGAGAGAGAGAGACAGAGAGAGAGAGTGAGGAGAGAGGTGTGTGTGTGTGTGTGTGTGTGTGTGTGTGTGTGTGTGTGTGTGTGTGTGAGAGAGAGAGAGAGAGTGAGTGTGTGGGTGTGTGTGTGTGTGTGTGTGTTTTGTGTGTGTGTGTGTGTGTGTGTGTGTGTGTGTGTGTGTGTGAGAGAGAGAGAGAGAGTGTGTGTGTGTGTGTGTGTGTGCGTGTGTGTATGCGTGAGAGAGAGAGAGACTTCAGACTTCAGATGGTTTATTGTATTTTGGCCATAGACCCATATACAAACCGCAAATACAAAACTAAATTATACACACAGACAGACAAATAAGACATACAAACAGCAAAACACACAGACAAACAAGACACATATCAACAAACAAACAAACAACAAACAAAAACAATAAACAAAAGAAAAGAGGACCAAACAGTCGCACCGGGAAAATGAGACATTATGGTGGTAGATGCTGACAAAGTACTGTGTGTCGGTCAATAAGGTGGAGTCATTTCTAGTCAATATCATCCCAGGTGCTTACACATCTACATATAGTTTTCTTCTGTTAATAGCATGGAAAATGAACTTTGAAAGCAGTCGACAACCTTTAGTGTTTTTCCTTCTCAATATGTTCTGTAACGACTGAATACCTTTTTGTTCAAGGAATCTGTTTCTTAGATCCGTGTACAGAGGACAAACCAAAAGGAAGTGATCTTCATTTTCAACCTGGTTTTGGCAAAATACACAGTTTTTGTTTGTAGGACAGTCACTGTATCTGTACATATTGCTATTTATTGGAAGTACACCAAGTCGGAATTGCGTCAGTGCTACTCTGAAACAATATATATCTATAACTGATAAATATTGTTCTGCTCCAAACATAACTTTGAAAGAACGATACATTTCATATCTTTCTTTGTCTCTGATGTCAGCAGTCCACTCCTGGGTGAACATGTCTAACAATCTTTGCTTGTGTGTGTGTGTGCGTGTGTGTATGCGTGAGAGAGAGAGAGAGAGAGAGAGAGAGAGGTTGGATTTTGTGTGTGTGTGTGTGTGTGTGTGTGTGTGTGTGTGTGTGTGTGTGTGTGTGTGTGTTGAGGAGAGAGAGAGAGGGATGTGTGTGTGTGTGTGTGGTGTGTGTGTGTGTGTGTGTGTGTGCGTGTGTGTGTGTGTTGTGGAGAGGGTGTGTGTGTGTGTCTGTGTGTGTGTGTGTGTGTGTGTGTGTGTGTGTTGTGTGATGTGTGTGTGTGTGTGTGTGTGTGTGTGTGTGTGTGTGTGTGTGTGTGTGTTGGTCATTTCATTGTACGAGTAATTTTCCTGCGCCAGCTATTTTCAGAATTCTTCAGTGCATGCTGCACGACCGTAATTGTTGTCACAGAGCTCCCCCCACCCCACACACACGTACACACCACACACACACCACACAACACACACCCACTGTAACACACACACACACCACACACACACACCACCACACACACACATACACACACACACACACACACACACACACACACACACACACACACACACACACACACACACACCACACACACATGCACACACACACGTCACACACACACACACACACACACACACACACACACACACACTATCACACACACACACTACACACACACACACACACACACACACACACACACACACACACACACACACTGTCACGCACCACACACACACACACACACACACACACACACACACACACACACACACACACACACACACACACACACACACACACACACACAGTGAGACAGACAGACAGAGACAGAGAAGCCATACACAAACTGCCGAGGCGATGTGCCTCGGCAGTTTGTGTATGGCTTCTCTGTCTCTGTGTCACTTGTGTGATCACTTGTAATGAAACTCGTGACACGGAGAACAACCGATGTGGTTGTTCTCCGTGTCACGAGTTTCATTACAAGTGATCACACAAGTGACACTGATAATTACAACATTGTACAGTCTATACATATATACATGACCCAGTCAGTCTGGTGGGCTGCACCACTCTGCTAATTAATATATTGCTGACGGCCCCCAATAAACGCTTGTTAGTCATCAAAGTGAAGTACATGTATCACTGACCTCGCGGCCAGTGCAGACATCAGCAGGGGCAATCACCGAGCAGACGGCAATTAAACGACACGTCATTCACACCTGTGTACAGCGGCTGCTCTCCCCGCCCCTCCATAATTTAACAATCTCTCTCTCTCTCTCTCTCTCTCTCTCTCTCTCTCTCTCTCTCTCTCTCTCTCTCTCTCTCTCTCTCTCTCTCTCGTCCTGTAGCAGACAGGACGTTTAAAAAAATAAAAAATAAAAAAATAATCCAATTACTCTGTCTGTCTGACTGTCTATCTGTCTGTCTCCATCTCTTGACTCAAACTCCAGGCA
>JABMCL010001223.1:307500-312500 GCA_018857735.1 Alviniconcha marisindica | reverse complement strand
ATGCTGCAAGCAAACACCCACAGCATCGAGTAAGAAAGACAGTAACTAATAATAATGACGTAATAACGACCGCAGGTAATAATGGCGTAATAATGACCACAGCTAATAATAATGACATAATAACGACCACAGCTAATAATAATGACGTAACGACCTAATAATAATGACGTAATAACGACCGCCGCTAATAATAATGACATAAAGAGTTAATAATAATGACGTAATAACGACCGCCGCCAATAATAATGACGCAACGACCTAATAATAATGTCCGCATCTAGTAATAACGACCGCATCTAGTAATAACGACCGCATCGAGTAACAATATCTAGTAATAACGACCGCATCGAGTAACAATATCTAGTAATAACGACTACATCGAGTAACAACAATTAGTAATAACGACCGCATCGAGTAACAACATCTAGTAATAACGACCGCATCGAGTAACAACATCTAGTAATAACGACCGCATCGAGAAACAACATCTAGTAATAACGACCGCATCGAGTAATAACGACCGCAGGTAATAACAATGACGAATACTGGTTTTACATTACTGAACGTCAGCAAGAACAATCTGCGTCACTGCATGAGCAACACCATGACACGACGACGACCACGACCACGACTATGATCCGGCCACGGTATCAATTCACCCTCTCACATTCCCTTTTCCTTTCACAGTTCAACCCCTGCACACACTCGCACTCCATGTTCCGCCTCTCTGTTCAACTCACCCACTCGCACTCTCTCTTCCTTTCACAGTTCAACTCACCCACTCGCACTCTCTCTTCCTTCCTCAGTTCAACTCACCCACTCGCACTCTCTCTTCCTCCCTCAGTTCAACTCACCCACTCGCACTCTCTCTTCCTTCCTCAGTTCAACTCACCCACTCGCACTCTCTCTTCCTTCCTCAGTTCAACTCACCCACTCGCACTCTCTCTTCCTTCCTCAGTTCAACTCACCCACTCGCACTCTCTCTTCCTTCCTCAGTTCAATTCACCCACTCGCACTCTCTCTTCCTTCCTCAGTTCAATTCACCCACTCGCACTCTCTCTTCCTTCCTCAGTTCAATTCACCCACTCGCACTCTCTCTCTCCTTCCTCAGTTCAACTCACCCACTCGCACTCTCTCTTCCTTCCTCTGTTCAACTCACCCACTCGCACTCTCTCTTCCTTCCTCAGTTCAACTCACCCACTCGCACTCTCTCTTCCTTCCTCAGTTCAATTCACCCACTCTGTGTTCCTTTCTCAGTTCAACACATCCACTCGCACTCTGTGTTCCGCCTCTCGGTTCAACTCACCAACTCGCACTCTCTTCACTTCCTTTCACACTTCCACTTATCTACTCGCACTCTCTTCACTTCCTTTCACAGTTCAACTCACCCACTCGCACTCTCTCCACTCAACTCACCGACTCGCTTAATTTCACAGTTCAACTCGCCTACTCGCACTCTCTTGTCTTAGTTTCACTGTTCAACTCACCCACTCGCACTCTCTCTTCACTTCCCTTCACAGTTCAACTCACCCTCTCTCACCCTCTTTTACAGTTCAGCCCACTCTCTTCCTTTTACAGTTCAAATCTCTCTCTCTCTCTCTCTCTCTCTCTCTCTCTCTCTCTCTCTCTCTCTCTCTCTCTCTAGTGGGACGGGGATAGCTCAGTGGTTAGAGCGCCGGACTCGTGATTGAAAGGTCGCGGGTTCGAATCCCTGCAGGAGCGGCGGGAGAATTTTCTTCTCCAGGGTCGACTTTCTGTGCTGACTCTTATTTCGGTATCCGTTCCACCCCCGTGTTACCGCAGTAGTACGTAAAAGATCCCGGTCAGTCTGCCAAAGGTGCAGGTTACAGATAAACACGCATGCACTTACGTATGTGGCCTTGCGTGAAGTGACATGGTGCATGGTTGTATTGTGTACACAGACCTTGCGCCGAGACGGCAGCAGTTTCGTGTGGCACCAGCCATGCCACTGTAAGTACAGCACTTCGGTGGATATTTAAAAACGCGCTATAAAAACATTTCCACTCATGTAGAATCACATCCGAGCGCAGTGAGTTTGCTCGAGAGCGGAGAATAGCGCTATATAAAAACAGTCAACAGCTTTCTTCCTTTCACAGTTCAACTCACTCTCTTCCTTTCACAGTTCAACTCACTCTCTCTCTCTCTTTCACAGTTCAACACTCTCTCTCTCTCTCTCTCTCTTTCACAGTTCAGTTCACTCTCTCTCTCTCTCTCTTTCACAGTTCAACTCACTCTCTCTCTCTTTCACAGTTCAACTCACTCTCTTCCTTTCACAGTTCAACTCACCCTCTCCCTCTCTCTCTCTCTCTCTCTCTCTCTCTCTCTCACACACACACACACACACACACACACACACACACACACACACACAGAGTTCAACACACTCTCTTCCTTTCACAGTTCAACTCACTCTCTCTTCCTTTCACAGTTCAGCTCACCCTCTCTCTCTCTCTCTCTCTCTCTCTCTCTCTCTCTCTCTCTCTCTCTTTCACAGTTCAACTCTCTCTCTCTCTCTCTCTCTCTCTCTCTCTCTCTCTCTCTCTCTCTTTCTCAACTCTCTCTCTCTCTCTCTCTCTCTCTCTCTCTCTCTCTCTCTCTCTCTCTCTCTCTCTCTTTCACAGTTCAACTCACCGACTCGCAGGAAGAGGTTGGCAGCCAGCTGACCGAGCGCGACAGGGGCGAAGACTCCTCCAAAAGCCCCAAGCTTGCGCCGGATGTCGTACACGCTCCTCAGGGAGTCTCCGGTCAGGGTGTCGTAGGTCTCGTCACGGGCACAGAACCCGCGGAAGTACGACCAGATCCGGCCGGGAATGTTCTTGCCGCTGAGCAGAGGGGTGGACTGCAAGGGCGCCTTCTTCTGGTCCTCGGGCAGCTCGAAGCTCTCCAGGTTGACGTAGCGGTGTTCCGTCTCCTCGGGACTCTCGTCCGCCCCGGGGTCCGTGCTGCGGCGGAGGTCCATAGAGTTGTAGTTCAGCCGGGGCATCATCTTGGCGCCTCTCCGCTGCGGGTGACGATCCTGAACACCTGGGACTCGCTCGAGGTTAGACTCACCCTGTCTAACTCACTCACTGGGACTCTCGGAACTGCTGCCTGATTGTCCGACTGTCACGATGCTAGGAGTGAGAGCCCGAAGCGGATCGCACACTGAAGTTTAGGCGCTGAAGGCCGTGTTCACAGCCGTCTGTTGCTCGGTGTCAGTGTGGGTCACAGATCTACTTCCGGGAACGAAAGATGGTACATGCTTCGTTGACCAAAGCCACACTTTCGGTTTGAAGTAAGACACGCCCCCTGCCGTCCTGGGCTCCCCGTCCCTAATAAGCCTTATGGTTTTTGTGGTCGTAAAGCGACATTTAACGAAAGACCTTCAGCGTCGTTAGGAAACGGTTTGCGTCGAGTGACGAGGTAACACGCTACTCGAGTCAGTCGTCCATCAGTTTGCACCTCCTTCCTTGAAATCGATACACGTGTCCCATGTGCAGGGCGCTGAGAAGTGGCACACACCAATCTCCAAGAACGGTTCGCACAGCACTTTCCCTAACTGCACGGGGGGAAAACAACAACAACAATAAGAACACTATCTCGCTGTTGCAGGGTGGGATATGTGCTGCACAGTGACTGAAGACCAAGGCACGTACGCTCCGTTCTCTGGCGGTCACCACACACTGAACTGAGTCACGTGCACAAAGTTGGTCAGTTAATTGGCGCTTTGAGCCCAGTCAACCACATAGGATTATTTATATCAGGCCTAACACGTGCAGAAAAACACGTTTTGAGCTGAACATAGTATCATAACCTGACATGTGGAGATGACAGACATTAAAGTAGCTGTTACTCCTACATATACGGCGTGATGTTGGCACTTGCTCATGCTAGGAGACTGTGAGAGCGAATATGGACACACTGCGACAAAACCGCGCCAGCTGACTCTGATAGGGTGAGTCCTGCCTCACTTAGGTCCACCCGTGTCTGTAGGGGAAACCCTACCACTCTAAAGGGGGGAGCCCCACCACTGGCACAGCTATAATTATCGACTTGTACACGTGTGTCTGTTGGGGAACCCTACCACTCTAAAGGGGGGAGCCCTACCACCGACACAGCTATAATTATTGACTTGTACACGTGTGTCTGTAGGGGAAACCCTACCACTCTAAAGGGGGGAGGCCTACCACCGACACAGCTATAATTATTGACTTGTACACGTGTGTCTGTAGGGGAAACCCTACCACTCTAAAGGCGGGAGCCCCACCACTGACACAGCTATCATTATTGACATGTACATCTGTGTCTGTAGGGGAGACCCTACCACTCTAAAGAAGGGAGCCCCACCACTGACACAGCTATACTTATTGACTTGTACACGTCTGTTGGGGAAACCCTGCCACTCTAAAGGAGGGAGCCCCACCACTGACACAGCTATAATTATTGGCTTGTACACGTCTGTTGGGGAAACCCTGCCACTCTAAAGGAGGGAGCCCCACCACTGACACAGCTATAATTATTGACTTGTACACGTCTGTTGGGGAAACCCTGCCACTCTAAAGGAGGGAGCCCCACCACTGACACAGCTATAATTACTGACTTGTACACGTTTGTTGGGGAAACCCTGCCACTCTAAAGGAGGGAGCCCGACCACTGACACAGCTATAATTATTGACGGGAAATCGACGACTGACACATCTATATAGCTTGTGTCTTTACGGGAAATCCTCCGAATCTAAATGGGTGAATCCGACCACTGCCATATCTAGGTCGACATGTCTAGCAATGACACACCTGGGTCGACTTGTGTACCACTGACACGTCTATATCGACCTTTTTGTCTACCACATCTAGGGTCTAGGTCGACTCGTTTACCACTGACACACCTAGGTTGATTTGTGTACCACTGACACATCTTGGTCGACTTGTCTACCACTGACACACCTCGGTCAACTAGTCTACCATTGACACATCTAGATCGACTTTTCTACCACTGACAC
>JABMCL010001223.1:287500-292500 GCA_018857735.1 Alviniconcha marisindica | reverse complement strand
CATGTCTTTGAAGTTATATTTGTGTGACGCTAATAGACGATCTTCGGAAATCCAGGGGACTGCACTCGGTAAGAGCCTTCGGGCATGGACCTGTATATATAGGTCCATGCCTGCGGGTGTAGCGCAGGGTTCCAGGCGAGATCAAAAGATCAAGAGATCTTAGAGGAGGGAGGTGGAGCTGGACCCTCAACTTAGCCCAGAAGAGATCATGAGTAGGGAGGTGGAGCTGGGCTAAGAAAGCTGGACTTCCTTTGCTTGAGTTGTTCAAGTTGTTCGTCAACAGCAGTGCAACGGACATTGTCTTTGTGACTGGCCAAGCACAGCAGTTGAAACAGCAATTGCGCAGTGCACAAGTCGCTGGGCAATGGCGAGGGGACACCGCCCTAACACTTCCATTGTTCTGGCGGCGGTCCACGGTCTCTCCTGTCTTTTCGGGCGGTTTCCGCGGTCGAGCCTTCACTCTGTCGTCCCCTTCCCACTCTGTCCCCGTCCCTAATAGGCCATCTCGCCTCCGTGGACGTAAAGCACCAAGAAAGAAAGGGTGTAGCGCAGAGTAGGCACGCTTTTGTTGGGGGTACAGTGAGCACGAGGGGAAGATGACGGATACCCGTAAACAAAAGGCAAAAAAGGCATCAGAAATGCCGATCAAACACTCACTGCTCGCGGGGAACGTGCAGATCGGATAGTAGGTTCCCCAAGCTGGTAGTCTAGCATAAATTATTATAGGTCCATGCCTGAAGATCTCAAAGTGTCGCAGATCGGCTCTTCTCCGCTGCCACCTCCACTCAGGGGACTTCACTTTCGCGGAGTAAGAAAACACTGTCAAATTATCTTCGCCTGTTATTTCCGGAAATCGTCTATTAACTCCCTTGTGTGTTGATTCTGTACATGCGCTCTGGGCCTGGTTCTGTTTCAGACTGTGACAATTCTGGCAGAGTTTGGGGGAAGGTGCCGGAAAGCGATGCTGGGAGAGAGTGACTGAACCTGAGTTCCTGGCCAAGTCCTGCCTCTTTGCCACATTGCCTTTTCCACGTGGCTGCGCTGAATCTGGGATTGACATTTACTCTCTGAGACGGCCATAATGCCCGCATAATGCACACTGGTAAACGCGACGTGTTGAGAGCCCAGAGCTGATAAATGTGTGTGTGTGTGTGTGTGTGTGTGTGTGTGTGTGTGTGTGTGTGTGTGTGTGTGTGTGTGGTGGTGTGTGTGAGGTGGCGCGCGTGTATGCGAGTGTGTGTGTGTGTGTGTGTGTGTGTGTGTGTGTGTGTGTGTGTGTGTGTGTGTGTGTGTGTGTGTGCGAGCGCGCACATACGCCGAGTGTATATATATATATAGATATATATATAGATATATGTGTGTGTGTGGTGTGGTGTGGTGTGGTGTGGTGTGGTGTGGTGTGTGTGTGTGTGTGTGTGTGCGCGCGCGCGCGTGTGTGTGTGTGAGCGCGAGCGCGCGCGCGGTGTGTGTGTGTGGTGTGTGTAGCGGTGTGTGTGTGTGTGTGTGTGTGTGTGTGTGTGTGTGTGTGGTACGCGTGCATGTGCGCGCGCGCGGGCATGTGCGGGTGCGTGCGTGTATTCTTTCTTTGAATGTTTGAATACTGTTGTATCTGTTATGCTCGTTCACTGTCGTTGGACTCAAAAAAGACAGAAAGAAAGCAATACTGACAACGCCGTGAGCTCATAACTCTCTCACGGGGCACAGCAGCGCTATAAAACAGTTATTTCTTATTATTAATACCATGCATGCATGACGATCACACATAATGACATTACCACAAACCTACTGGACCACTGCCGCAGTAAACTGGATCTCTTTTGTACCGTTCATTATTAGTTTATTCCCCGCCAGCTGCAGCCAATGTAATTTCACTGACAGGTTCGGCAAACACGATAGGGCTGGCAATATCCACATTTACCCCCCTCCCCCCCACCCCTCTGCCCTTCTCCCCTTCCCTCCCTCCCCTCCTCCCCCCCAGCCGCCCCCACCGTCAGCTGTACGCCGATGCTTAATTGTTAACACAGGCACGATACGGACTGAATTGATATGTGGTAATGTCGGGCAAACACGCAGACAGACACAGACACACACACAGACACACACACACACACACACACACACACACACACACACACGCACACACACACACACACACACACACGCACGCACGCACGTACTCCGCGCGCGCGTACTCACACACACACACATACCCAACTTAGTACCCCTCCCCCCCCCCTCCAATCCTCGCACCCCCCCGCTCATGCACGCTCACACACACACACGCCACACTAATCCAACTATGCTGACAACACTAACGTAAACATCTCAACGCCGGTAGCGCCTGTTTCCCGGCAAATGAGTGAGTGAGTCACACGATCCAGTTGTAACTTACCACAGTACTGTGACCCATGGACACACAAGGTCATCGGTACTGACAGGCCGACACAAGGTCATCGGTACTGACAGGCCGACACAAGGTCATCGGTACTGACAGGCCGACACAAACTCATGGGTACTGACAGGCCGACACAAGGTCATCGGTGCTGACAGGCCGACAAAAGGTCATGCGTACTGACAGGCCGACACAAGGTCATCGGTACTGACAGGCCGACACAAACTCATGGGTACTGACAGGCCGACACAAGGTCATCGGTACTGACAGGCCGACACAAACTCATGGGTATTGACAGGCCGACACAAGGTCATCGGTGCCGACAGGCCGACAAAAGGTCATGGGTACTGACAGGCCGACAAAATGTCATCGGAACTGAGAGGCTGACACAAAGTCATCCGTACTGACAGGCCGACAAAAGATTATCGGTAGTGACAGGCCGACAAAAGGTCATCGTTACTGACAGGCCGACAAAAGGTCAGGGTACTGACAGGCCGACAAAAGGTCATCGGTACTGACAGGTCAACACAAGGTCATCGGTTTATCGGTAGTATGCAACTTGGTGTTTTACGCCCGGTCAGCCAGTACGGTTATATCAGGGCGATTCGGTACATCGGACAAGCCAACAAAAGGTCATCGGTACATCGGACAAGCCAACAAAAGGTCATCGGTATATCGGACAAGCCGACAACACGTCATCGGTGCATCGGACAAGCCGACACAACTCAAACTGCCCTGAGAGTCACACGTCACAGAAATCCAAACGATGAGGATGTCAACTCGTGGTCATACTGCAGCGCTGATAAAGCCCACAGCGCAGTAACGTCAAGGGAATCAAACAGACCTGATCATGTAGCCTTCAGAAAGCACGCAGTGCAGTAACGCCAAGGGAATCAAACAGACCTGATCATGTAGCCTTCAGAAAGCACGCAGTGCAGTAACGCCAAGGGAATCAAACAGACCTGATCATGTAGCCTTCAGAAAGCACGCAGTGCAGTAACGCCAAGGGAATCAAACAGACCTGATCATGTAGCCTTCAGAAAGCACGCAGTGCAGTAACGCCAAGGGAATCAAACAGACCTGATCATGTAGCCTTCAGAAAGCACGCAGTGCAGTAACGCCAAGGGAATCAAACAGACCTGATCATGTAGCCTTAATTCAGGAATAGCATTACCGGCAGTGCAGTAACGCCAAGGGAATCAAACAGACCTGATCATGTAGCCTTCAGACAGTATGCAGTGCAGTAACGCCAAGGGAATCAAACAGACCTGATCATGTAGCATTCAGTTATCATGCAGTGCAGTAACATCAAGGGAATCAAACAGACCTGATCATGTAGCATTCAGTTATCATGCAGTGCAGTAACGCCAAGGGAATCAAACAGACCTGATCATGTAGCCTTCAGAAAGCACGCAGTGCAGTAACGCCAAGGGAATCAACAGACCTGATCATGTAGCCTTCAGTTATCACGCAGTGCAGTAACGCTAAGGGAATCAAACAGACCTGATCATGTAGCCTTAATTCAGGTAGCATTCAGTGCAGTAACGCCAAGGGAATCAAACAGACCTGATCATGTAGCCTTCAGTTATGCAGTGCAGTAACGCCAAGGGAATCAAACAGACCTGATCATGTAGCTTTCAGTTATCACGCAGTGCAGTAACACCAAGAGAATCAAACAGACCTGACCAAGTAGCCTTAATTCAGGTAGCAGTCAATGCATTAACGCCACGGGAATCACAGACCTTCAGAGAGCACGCAGTGCAGTAACACAAAGGGAACCAAACAGACCTGATCATGTATCCTTCAGTTATCATGCAGTGCAGTAACGCCAAGGGAATCAAACAGACCAGATCATGTAGCCTTCAGACAGTATGCAGTGCAGTAACACCAAGGGAATCAAACAGACCTGATCATGTAGCCTTAATTCTGGTAGCAATCAATGCATTAACGCCACGGGAATCACAGATCTGATCATGTAGCCTTCAGATAGCATTCAGTGCAGTAACACCAAGGGAATCAAACAGACCTATCATGTAGCCTTAATTCAGGTAGCATTCAGTGCAGTAACACCAAGGGAATCAAACAGACCTGATCATGTAGCCTTAATTCAGGTAGCATTCAGTGCAGTAACGCCAAGGGAATCAAACAGACCTGATCATGTAGACGTCAGTTATCATGCAGTGCAGTAACGCCAAGGGAATCAAACAGACCTGATCATGTAGCCTTAATTCAGGTAGCATTCAGTGCAGTAATGCCAAGGGAATCAAACAGACATATCATGTAGCTTTCAGACTGTATGCAGTGCTGTAACGTCAAGGGAATCAAACAGACCTGATCATGTAGCCTTCAGAAATCACGCAGTGCAGTAATGCCAAGGGAATCAAACAGACCTGATCATGTAGCCTTCAGTTATGCGGTGCAGTAACACCAAGGGAATCAAACAGACCTGATCATGTACCCTTTTAACGGGAAATTCAGTGAAAGTAACACCAAGGGAATCAAACAGACCTGATCATGTAGCCTTCAGTTATCATGCAGTGCAGTAACGCCAAGGGAATCAAACAGACCTGATCATGTAGCCTTCAGTTATGCAGTGCAGTAACACCAA
>JABMCL010001223.1:272500-277500 GCA_018857735.1 Alviniconcha marisindica | reverse complement strand
GAACTGTAGATACGATGAAGAGAACTGTAGTTATGATGAAGAGAACTTGTCGGATATTGATATGATGAAGAGATCTTGTCGGATATTGATAATTATGATGAAGAGAACTTGTCGGATATTGATATGATGTAGGGAACTGTACATATGATGCTGACAACTGTAGATACGATGCAGAGAACTGTCACCCCGCCATCGACCCAGGGCTCTCGGGGGCGGATAAATCACCGCTGAGGAAGGAAGGAGTCAGTGGCGGCATCGACAGCGCACCGTGTGGCAAATCAGCCCTTTCTTTTTCTGCCAACACAGTCAACACCTGTGCACACCCGTCCGTCACTTTTGCCCTCAGATAGCAGTCGTGGCTGAGTGGGCGTAAAAAGCCAATTTCCTTTCTTCTTTAGACATCTGGCTGCATTTCTCTTAGGATTGTTGCATACCTTAAAGATCCCGTTTGATAAATGAAGGCCTATAGCACGGGTATATATTACTCATTACTCATTATTAGTAGTAGTTGAAGTAGTAAGTCACATCTGGATTTTAATGTCCCGTCAACCGGATCAGGCGATCCACATCAGGACGGAAAGTCGTAACGCCCATCAACCACCCGGTTATAAGACCCAGTCATCCGCAGAGTTATAAGAGCCAGTCAACCACAGGGTTATAAGAGCAAGTCAACCACAGGGTTATAAGAGCAAGTCAACCACAGGGTTATAAGACCCCGTCAACCACAGGGTTATAAGACCCAGTCAACCACAGGGTTATAAGACCCAGTCAACCACAGGGTTATAAGAGCAAGTCAACCACAGGGTTATAAGACCCAATCAACCACAGGGTTATAAGAGCCAGTCAACCACAGGGTTATAAAAGCCAGTCAACCACAGGAAGATAAGACCCAGTCAACAACAGGAACATAAGACCCAGTCAACCACAGGGTTATAAAACCCAATCAACCGCCGAGTTGCAAGACCCAGTCAGCCCCAAGTTGTAATGTACTCACCAATAAGACGAAAACAGGGAAACAATAACACACAAGCGCTTTAGAGTTTGACAAAATGGAACAGATCTATGAAAAACGTTGTCCTGTTTTTCGTCTTATTGGTGAGTACATTTTCCTAGTTCTGTTCCATTGTGTCAACCTCGCCAGCAGTTGTTCGCTCATTCCTCCAGAGTTGTAAGACCCAGTCAACCACAGATTTATAAGACCCAGTCAGCCGAGAGTTGTAAGACCCAGTCAACCACAGATTTGTAAGACCCGGTTAGCCGAGAGCAGAGAGTTGTACACCCAGTCAACCACAGAGCTGTAAGACCCAGTCAACCACACAGCTGTAAGACCCAGTCAACCACAGAGCTGTAAGACCTAGTCAACCGCGGAGTTGTAAGACCCAGTCAACCGAGAGTTGTAAGACCCAGTCAACCGCGAAGTTGTAAGACCCAGTCAGCCACAGAGCTGTAACTAAAAAGTGTAAGACCTAGTCAACCACAGATTTGTAAGATCCTGTCAACCGAGAGTTGTAAGACCCAGTCAACCACAGAGCTGTAATACCCAGTCAACCACAGAGCTGTAAGAAATATTCAACCGCGGAGTTGTAAGACCCAGTCAACCACAGAGTTGTAACGCCCAGTCAACCGCAGAGTTGCAACAGCCAGTAAACCACGGAGCTGTAAGACCAGTCAACCACACTAGCGAACTGGTTTGATCATTCTAGCGAACTGGTTTGATCATTCTAGCGAACTGGTTTGATCCCGCAATTACCACCAAAACTAATACTTCTACTTCTAGATACAAACAACAGTAACACCACATTGTGTTCACAGTTATTTTGGTTTTCTTGAAACCTTTCTCATTGACCTGAACGTCGAGTGAGACTGAAGAGTTATTGATTAATTTAATGTAATCAAAACTGATGTTTTTGTAACAAATAAAAAGCGACACTCTACCTGGCCTCGTTCTATATAGCACATAAAATTAAAAACAAAAACGAAAAAACACTCTTCACTGTTCATAATAAAGTCTGAGCCTATTTCGGTCTTAACCCCCCCCCCCCCCCCCACCCGCCCCGAAATGCATACACCCTGTGTCATTCTGAA
Source organism: Alviniconcha marisindica (assembly GCA_018857735.1). Lineage (NCBI taxonomy): Eukaryota > Metazoa > Mollusca > Gastropoda > Provannidae > Alviniconcha > Alviniconcha marisindica. The sequence goes on along the minus strand of JABMCL010001223.1, from coordinate 275,415 downwards.
TCCAGACCTTTGCCTTTGGTAACGCAGCAACCTCGCCGCTTTCACAACTCCATCAGCATCTTACGCAGCATCCATAAACCGCCGCCGTCAGACACAAAATAAAATCTCTTACCCGGTGAGTCATTAAAGTTCTGGTCCAAACACCTCACCACCTCGCACGTGCATCAACACAGACGTGGAGAGAATAAGAGAGATGCCGCGGCCTCATACACGTTTGTGCACAGTGAAGAGGAGGGCGAGAGTGAGAGAGAGACAGCTAGAGCATGTGATCACTGCATTATTTTGGGTTTGAAGTCCAGTGAAAGTGAAGCAGACGACAGGCTCCTGCCAATCCCGCGAAAACGCCGCGACACCTAGGCTCCCGGTCTTCCACGTGCAAAGCGCGAGACTGACTGAAGAAACTGTTCGCAGCGGCGCCCCTCCCTCCCTCTCTCTCTCTCCTTGCCCACGAGCAAGCAGCACATCCCTTGCCTTTCTGGGAGGTCGGATCGATGCATCAGCTGACGGAGGTGAAATCAATCGACAGCAGCTTCTCTCCCCTCCTCTCTCGTCTGTCTGTCTGACCACCGATGTGGTCTTGTCATGGCCGCGCGCCACGTTGGGGTGGTTGTGGCGGTAAGACACCCACCGGTGTCAGTGTGCGGTGTGGTGACTGACAGAATCCGTCGCGTGGCGGTGATAGCGGCCTTCGCTGTCACGTGACGACTGCAACACTGAACCCTCCGGCTCCACTTCGTTCATAAATATTAATAATAATAATAATAATAGTAGTAAAATAAAATGTGAGCCGGTTTGGCTGACAGACAGAATCCGTCGCGTGGCGGTGATAGCGTCCTTCGCTGTCACGTGACGACTGCAACACTGAACCCTCCGGCTCCACTTCGTTCATAAATATTAATAATAATAATAATAGTAGTAATAATAATGTGAGCCGGTTTGGCCTAGCGGTAAGGCGTTAGGCTGGTTAGCACTGAGAAGGACCTCGGTTCGAATCTGCTTCGGCTCTCCTTTTTCTTCAAAAGTTGTGGTTTGTGGACACTGTCTTGTGACTTTGTCGGGCCATCACTTCCTACTGAAACATTAAAATGGCTGTCATCGCTGTCCACCTTAATGCAGGAGTCATTCTGGTGGTGACAGTGTAGCGACAGGTATATAATCTCCCTCTCCCCCAACTCCATACCCCCCCCCCCCCTTTCTCCCCGTCCCTAATAAGCCTCATGGTTTCTGTGGATGTTAAGCACCATGTTCACTTACTTAATAAAAATAATAAGAAGAAGAAAAAGAACTTGAGAAGAAGAAGAACAACAACAACAACAATAACAACAACAACAACAACAACAACAACAATAGTGGCCATTTCTATAGCGCATATCTCACCGATAGTGTTCAGTACACCGCGCTTTACAAGATCAAGGAAAACAAATGTATGCATAAAACCTCAAAAATCATAAACATAATAGTGTATTCCTCGCCCCCCCCCCCCCCCCCCCCCCGCCCCCCCACCAACACACACACGGGCGCACAAAAGGAATGTAACGGGGATGATGTAGGCGATAGGGGATGGGGTGGGGGGGGGGGGCGGATGAGGGAGCGAGGATGGCAAACGAAATATTGTGGTATTGTTTATAGGGATGAGTTGTTGTTTTTTAACGCAGTTTTGAAGTCGTGGGAGGATTCAAATCTCATGGACGTCAGAAGGGAGAGAATTCCGTTGCTTGGGAGCACAACTTGATAGGAGAAAGAGGTGTTGGCCAACGTTTTTTTGTTTGGAATGCCGCGAAGTATCTGTGTAAAGCCAGAACACACACACACACACACACACACACACACACACACACACACACACACACACACACACACACACAACACACACCGCGCGCGCGCGCGCGCGCGCCCATACATGCACACATGCACTACCCACGCACGCACACATAAACACACACACACACACACACACACACACACACACACACACACACACACACACACACACACACACAACACACACACATGCACTACACACGCACGCACACATAAACACACGCACCACACACACACTCTCTCTCTCTCTCTCTCTCTCTCTCTCTCTCTCTCTCTCTCTCTCTCTCTCTCTCTCTCTCTCTTCTCTCCTCTCTCTCTCTCTCTCTCTCTCTCTCTCTCACGCACGCACGCACGCGTGCACGCATGCACGCACAGAGAGAGACAGACAGACACGAGAGAGAGAGACAGACAAACAGACAGACAGACAGACAGACAGACAGAGATGGAAGCTGCCTGGAAGCGGTGTACGCAGTTAAAAGGTCAGAGTTGTTTCTGGAGAGGTACTGGCGGGGACCGAGATACCAGAAAGTGCCGGCGGGGGTGGGTGCGGATGGGGGGGGGGGGGGGGGGGGGGGGGGGAGGGGTGGTGAAGGGCGGAGCCGTGGTTGTAAAAGGGGGGAGGAGGGGGGAGTGGGGGGCGTGCTACACCTAACGCTGCACTGTCACCACCAGAATGATTATGCATCAAGATAGGCAGCGACGAGAGCTATTGCAATGTTTCACTAATTGTGAAGGCGTAATTAAGTCACAAAACAACAGTCCATAAACCACAACTTTTGAAAGCCGGAGGCGAGGTGGGGAATCGAACCGACGTTCGTCCGCTTCACCAGCCAAACAAACGGCTTACCGCTGGGCCAAGCCGGCCAGTCACCTTGAGCACTATTTAACGGAAGTGAATCCGTCAGCTGCAATTTGTCCCTAATATGTCATCTGACATCCGAGGACATTAAGAACCAAGTAGTAGTCAGCTGCAGATGAATATGACGATGTGAGTGGGCCTAGCCTTGATCGCTGAACAGTTTCGCGTCACAGTGCAAATTGTTGAGTATTAGTTCAGAACTCTTCAACACCTTACAGTATAAACTCTTTCAGCT